>JAHZNC010003366.1:0-10473 GCA_027744095.1 Zhuqinia jingwanae | reverse complement strand
AAGTGACTATACATCTACTAACATTAGATAAGAATATCTACACGCATAAAAACGAAATAGATACCTGTAAAAAATTATATTTTTTATGGGCCATCATGTTTAAGGTGCGTCGGGATATTATTATGCTAAAAATTCAGATAAAAGTCACTTCTCATAAAGTCATCATATAATAATTCAATATTTTAATTGTTGAATGCTAATACTTTCTTGAATGAGTTCCTCTTTCTAAATTACTTCCCTTTGTTTTTGTAATTAATATAATGGCTATAAGGCAAACATTAAATACCTATATTTATGTACTATATCCACATTCTTCACAGTACTGCATATGTACACTATTCACTAAATTGCTAGTTTGCTAGTTTAGTAAAAACATTAAACATGTATGAATTTATGTTTATAGTATAAAAGTTTGCCGGTTGCTCTATTCTAAGGTATTTTGGTATTTAGAGCACTACATATGTATATGAACATACATGTAGTAAGATTTCATTGAGGTATATATTAAATTACGGTGCATATTACAACGAGCTTTTTGTACTACTACAGCATTTTATACCTATGTAACGTTGTCGATTGTTGGCGAAGATTAGCTTGCTTCCTCGCAATAAACCAATGACATCTTTATCACGATTGTCTGTTACATATTTCATAATCAAACAGTTTGTATTACCCAATAAAATAATTCTCTCTGAATTCAGTTCGTTTATAACCAACAATATATTAGCATATTAGCTTAATAAAAATAATAAAATGATTATTTACCTACAAAGAGTCAATTGTTACAATAAAAATATGATATGATTTTCCTACTTTTCCTGAAAAAATTAATCAGACATCTTCAGGCACAATATATATGTTGCAATTTCCAAAGCTCATGCTGTCATTTAATGCTGCCGGCTTTCCGTCGATGTAACTGCAATTAAAATTAAATCAATACTTGTCACTTTTGTCGTACATTTTGTTGCATGGTGCATAGGTATGTATATACTAATACTAACCAAACAATCACAATGGGTAGTGTGCAATCCAATATTCCGTCATTAATAATGACTCATTATTATTATTGCAAACAAAAAACCACTTATGAAAAACAAAGCTTAAAAAAAAACTTTTTTTCTTCAGGCACAATATATATGTTGCAATTTCCAAAGCTCATGCTGTCATTTAATGCTGCCGGCTTTCCGTCGATGTAACTGCAATTAATATTAAAACCGATCAATACTTGTCACTTTTGTCGTACATTTTGTTGCATGGTGCATAGGTATGTATATACTAACCAAACAATCACAATGGGTAGTGTGCAATCCAATAATCCGTCATTAATAATGACTCATTATTATTATTGCAAACAAAAAACCACTTATGAAAAACAAAGCTTAAAAAAAAACTTTTTTCGTTACATGAAATTGGACTGAATGTGTACGATATGTAAATGGTATATTTTGGTAAAAAAAATTGCAAGAAAATTTGTTACTTATTTATTTATCCATATCGTAATAATCGAAGAAATAATTAAGAAATCAACTCGAGCAATAAGCAGTGATATTTTCATTTCCCATACTAAAATATGCATGCATCATCTTTTTTAATTTCATTATTAATTTGATGCGATTTAAAAATCAATTATTGACTTTATGAATCATTGTTCATCAGAGAACACCACTTACTTAATATTGATTATTTGACTAACTAAATCTAAAACTGCATTGCATTTTCACAATTTGAAAATTGTACAATTTGCTGCATTGCAGGTGATAAAATCTAATAAAATACACGATAAGACAAGGCGATTGGCAATTAAAATATATGGACCTGAATAATGAATTACCATTTTTGTCTTCTGACAAGTACAAATCCAATCCAAATCAGTAGCAATTAAACATTCGTACATGCCAGTAATGTAATTATTACGTATTACAATTAAGATTTGATTATGCATTTCACATTTAATTATGAAAAACATCAAAAATTTCAAGTCAACATAAAGGTCAACTATTTTTCACATAATATTATTATTAAATTTCATTGCGCTACAATTACAACATACGTGACTTGCACTCGACCACCAAAAACACAGGAAGCATTTTTGATGAGACATTAAACAAACAAACAAACGTTTAATTTTTTACCTAAATTGCATTTTGAAATTCAAAACAACGAATTCGTTTACTCCTTTAAATTTCGAAATCTAAAACTGAAACGACATGTTTTAGGTTTAATGTCAGCAATAAAACAACGCAACCGTAATATATACTGCTGCAATTACGCATATAATTATAATACTCTTACTTACATCGTCAAGTTTAAAATTTCGTTCTAATCCTTTCAACGCTAACGTTACCGCATCTCCTTACATGTTCGACATAGTCACTCGCTAAACTTCTTTTTTTCAGAGCAGAACGGAGAAAAAAAAAGTGATACGAATCGTCTAACGAAACAAACGTCAGCATTGGCGATGATGATCATTATGTCATATGATAACATGGGTGATAATGATAATTGGACAGTGTTAATCATCATTCCATATTGCATTGAACAAAGAGCAAAGGAGAGATACGGTCACCAACCATATCAATAATTGCTGGTCAGTTTAACATCAAAACAGTTTGAAGTCAACTTGGTTGACACAACGCAAGAAAAACGTTTTATGCAACATCGAAATCTGAAGCAAGCAAAACATAATATTATGCGCTTGGCTTGTGGTAAAACAATTAAAAAATTGTATCTTTCTTGCCAATTTATAAAATAATTGCTGTCAATTTTTAGGTAAATACTACTGAGTATTTGTAACCTTTAATGTGCGATGCACGATACGGACCACCATACATCATTTTGTGGGAATTGTGGTGATTTCAAATGTGTTGTCGCTAATGATAATGAAGACAAACATTGGTAAACCCATCCGTAATCCGTAATTTTCATTTTTTTTTTGTATTTGATTTTTTTTCTCTCGTTGTCATGAATGAAGATCAATCAACATTTGAGCATTGCAAGGTCCTCAAGGACGTTACATATTTCATGCCAGAGAATATGTGTAATTCACGGAGCAGAACAGATTGTTTACTAATGATGATGTTGATGCTGATGAATACAACTACTGCTGCTGATTCACCAATCTTTTTTTTGCTGCATTTAGTAATAAAACTAACCTACCAAATTATTATCTATATTATTGGATGCCTATAAATATATATACCTACATGAGTATCTAAAAGATAAACTGGCAGCAAGGAAATTTTTTAATGGGAATTCTTTATAGTTTTAACACACCGTTTTCATACAATTTGCAGCACAAAACATGCAATAAAAAGATTAACTTGATGCATAAATGTTGTACATTTATGAGAAGCAATACGAATTAAGTTTTCTTGTTTTAAGTTATATCATCAAATTTTATTCATTCCAACTGCTGTACTAAATAAAAGTCATTGAATAATGATTTTTTTAGCAACTTGTGACTTTGTTCATCGAATAAATAAATATTCTCAGTTAATCAAAATAAACCGTGTAAAATTTTCTCTAAGACTTGATTTTAGACCATCACTAACGTGTCAATAGCTAATCATTACTATTGAAATGTTTTATTTGGAAACATTTTTTTCATCCAGAAATTCAAGATTGCAGTAATGTACCTTGAGATTTAATTGTCATCACACCTGACATTAAGGTTATGTAATTTAGTTCTTCTGTAAATGATATTTTATGTTAATATCATTAATTTAAATCTAACAAGTACACACTGAGAAAGGGTCAAGTGCGATATAATGTACTTTAAGCATTTACCATATATAACCTTTTTTGTCCTTCAGTCAGGTTAAATTGAATTAATAGCTGTTGCATTACTAAATACATCATACCTCTAATAGAATCTTTAATAAAATAATAGATTTTCTCACGAATATGTGAACAAAAAACATTTTGCTACTGCGTCTATACAAATCAAAGTGTGGATTTTACTTTCATAGTAATTTTATTTCATATTTATGCAAGTTTTTAGACTACTACTGGGAAGATGTGAACCACTCTCGGCTTGGCTCATCGTCACTATCACATACATATATATATATATAATATGAAATAATGTTCTGTTGACATTCTAAAGCCGGTCATTATTACCGATGAAAAAAAAGTTTAAAAAATTCATCCCGTCATGTCCCAAAAAATCCCAAAGTAGTGAGGTTGTTAACTTCACATAATTTCTAGACGCACATGGTACTAATCATTTCATTTTCAGCATATTGTCCATATCATCACCATCATTTCATTATCGCCATTATAAAGCTTCATTAGACATTTACAAAGAATGCAATAATGAGATGGTATCGCGTGAACTGTCTGTAAATAACTTTTAGCTGTTTTCTTAATGAGCCGTTGGTCTGAATTAACCACAATAATGCACATTTATATAGGGAGTCACAGGGAGTTAAACAATTATAATGACCAGTTTTATTGTGGGATGTTGTGTGTGTGTGAGTGTGCACCATTTTATTGATTACATGAAGTTTGTATAAAAATTATGATTAGAATTGCGTAAGAATAAAAAGAAGTATGAAAAAAAGAAGTTTTAACTACTGCATAAGATATACTTTTATTTTTCATAGAAAAAATAAAATCTCTTTATATATTTATTTGATAGATGGAGGACGATAGATAATCAGTCAAAGCGAAGTAGACTATAAAGAAGAGAGAGAGAGAGAGAGAATAGAAGAAAAAAGATAGGTACAGATTGAAAAAAGAAATGCATGATCAGTCAGAGAGCATAAAAATTACATACAATATTTGCATGTACTAAGTGTGCTTGACTTACAAAAGAGTAAAAAGAAAAACAGGAAACAGAAAGGGTGAAAAGGTAAAACAAGATAAAATGTATAAAACAGTAAATAGATCACAGAAGAAACGTGACTTGCCGGAAGCCCTTGCTGTAATTTGCGCAGACTTCCGATGGCAATGGCAATTAAAAGATGGCTGGTTACCGGCAAAACATCATATCATCATCCGTCGCAGGAAGAAAGATGAGAAGACGGCACCGAACATGGTGGTGATTAAGAAAGATGACTGAAGTGGGATGCGAAGTAGAAAAGGAAAGATGCTAAAGAACTGAAGCGGGACATAGGATATATGTGGTAGAGTAGTAGTAGGGGGAGGTATAGAGGGCTAAAGATGATTATTTTGTTGAACTAGTTATTTAACCGAGGTATCCAACTCCTCCGTGTCCGAGACCGACTCCGTGTCCGATTCCGTAGATGGCTGGGTGTCCAGCGACTCCCTTGTTGATGACTTGGGCTTGGAATCCTCCATGTGGGGTGGAGATGTAGTTGACGGTACGGAGAACACCATCGGGTTGGACAAGGCTGTATGATCCCTTGACGACTCCACCATCACGGACTTCTTGGGCAGACTTTTGGTCTCCGGTGATCTTATCGGCAACTCCGTAGGAGTACTTGTAGGATGGGTAGGCGTAGAGGTCATGTCCGATACCGACTGCAGAGGCAGCGGCGACGGCGGCGACAAAAACGAAAGCGATCTAATAATTTCAAACATTAAATAAAATAACAATTAGCAACCAATTAACCTTCTCACAGTCACATTGTTTTGATGATTAAATTTATAAACTTACAGCGGCACGCATTTTGATTTGATTTTTTGGTTTCCTTTAGGAAATGTTAAAGAATTTTTTGATATTAGTGGATTAAGCTCGAAGAAGCTGAAAAGTTGAACTGATGACAAGATGAAAGATTTTCTGTGTATTTATATGATCCCCAAAATGGCCTTTTTGTTATATTCAAGAACGGAAGATTATATTGCATGTTTACATTGAATGCAAATGTGTGGTTTCCTAATTGAGTAGTATTTATTAATTAATGGTATCAAAAGTCAAATGGCAAGATAAGGTACATACCAAATTACATTCATGCGTAACTATTAAAAAAATTCCTCAAAATCTAAATAATATCCTAGACCCTTTAGAAAAATGCAAATTATTCTGGTAATTAATACCAAGTATTAAAAGAATTATTGCGTATGGCGTACATTGAACAAACATGTATATGATTTTATTTGTGTGCGTGTTATTGCATATTCATGGAAGCACCTCATTAATCTCAAATTTTTGTTCACGGTATGTTCTTGTCTATCGTCTCTCATCATCATAATATCACAATATTATATCGGTCATCCTCTCCACCTCCATTCTCAAATTTTTTTTTTTTGGTAATGCAGAATAAGTAATTTGGTCAATTTTTTTGGTCATGGTTTTTTGGATTGTTGTTACATGAAGATTTGCGGTTGAGCAGAGTGAATAGTGTAGTATTGTGAATTGAGATAGTCCATGTCAGAGGCTATTTACAAGTACTCAAACGATGCCATTCGATGATGCCTAATAATACCTATCAGATAACATTACGATTTTACGTTGGCCTGTGTGTATTTTACGATTCATTCATGATCATATATACTACTGCATAATATGATAAAAAATGTATGGCAAAAGCCGAGTTAAAGGGTACTTATTGGTTTGTTTGTTGGAGTGGTGATGTTGGTGGTGGCAGTTTGGTGCAAGGCAATGCTAGGAAAGGAAGGTGTAATTTTTTCTTCAATTATTCTTTTATTTCTCAACAATATAACAATAAATAAAACAACACAACACATAATATTACATTGTTTTCTTTGGATTTTAATTGTTTACACAATATATCGTTATAGTACCATAATACTCCTCATGCTGTTTAACCAGATAAATTTGCATCATTTTATAATATTTATTTTTTCGTTAATTTGTGGGGAATGCTGATGATTATGGTGGCACATATGTACGCGCTGTGAAGTGGTATTGGGTCGTACACAATCATTGTACCTGAATACCTGATCGCTGGTTTGTTGATAAAAGAGATGTTCAGATTTTACTAATATTATTAATATATAAGAATTATAATACTCATACAAATGCGCTATATACAATGTTGCTGGGATTTTGTATGTTCAAGTAAACTCTGTGTGCATAATACTAATAATTATGTATACAAGCAAAAGTAACAATATAGGTATACTTACTATGCACGATATTCGTGTAATCAAATGANGTAAACTCTGTGTGCATAATACTAATAATTATGTATACAAGCAAAAGTAACAATATAGGTATACTTACTATGCACGATATTCGTGTAATCAAATGATTCAATCCGGAATTAAATAAATAAATCGCGATGCTCGAGTGAGTAGTTTTTTTTACAAAAAATTTAACAATTATGATGACCGTCCATCATTCAGTCATTTATTAACCATGATGAATTATGTAACAGTGTGCAACATTGCAATTTAAGTACTTAAAATTAAGTTGTGCATTGTATTTGAATAACACGCAATACATTAAATTTATTGCATCATAAGAATACATGTATTTATACATATCGAGCTAAAAGTGCAAATGATTACAAATTGCATTTTATTGCATTGGAAAATATTATTTTATTGGATGTATGGAAACTACAAGACAATGAAAATAGAACGGGCCACCAGACGCACTATAGCACATTTTTTTTGTTTTTACAAGCAGCGGACTTGAACCTTCTAAAAAAATATTCAGGTCACTGGAAGCTATCACACGAAACGTTCAACGAAGATACTTGTAATTTAAAAGTAATAAAATAATAATGCGGTAGTAGCATGTATGCGCTTGATTTAATTGCTGACAAAGCAGACAGCGTCAATAATATCTGGTCAATAATCAGCGTCTGCGATTTACGAAGCACATGCATAAATTAAAATGTCTGGCAAAGAAACACAAGTAAAAATACTGAAATGATTATCATTCTATTTTTTGTATGTGTGAGTACTAGAGCAGCAGAGGCATCAAAATTGACCCTACCTGAAATAGCATATATTTCTTAAGAAGAAATTTTACACGAAATTTTAAACTGAGTTTTTAAAGTATTCATCATTGATCATCAATACCATCAATCATTTGGTAATTTATCTGTGTATATGAAGTGACATCACAAATGCAAGGCTTGCAAAGTTTACTTGCACTAATTTAAAATTAAATCGATACATGATTAGAATATCAATGTCTACATATATTAAGTACACACTTGTGTTGGGTTTATACTATTTTTAAGTCACTGCGACTACCACAACTAATAATTAATTGCATTTTTATTTTACATTTTTTTAAAATGAAGAGTAAAGTACTCTACTTATCAAACTAATATCCTATTGTGGCATAAAGCCAATCGGCACAATAATAATAACAAAAAATTATGTATTCATCCTTTTCCTTCCTTTTTTTTTGAATTCCTTCCGTATTTTGTACAATGACAAAATGATTAGTAGTGAAACAAAGAGTGAGACAGACCGGTTGTGACAGTCTTTTTTTCTTTGATTTTAATTATATTTACTTTTTGCTACAGTAATTATTATTATTAAATGAGAGTTTTTTTCTGGTTTTTTTAATAAAAAAGCGCACTTTTAATTGCATACATGCTAGTACATCCATCCTATAATAAAATATACCCCGGATGCTTATGTATTAATATTATTATGTATGCTGCGTACGTACCTATGTTAGTTTATGTCTGTCACATCGGTGATATTTAATTATGAGTTACACTTGCTTTTAATTTGATGAACGACAGACAGGAGATGGTAATAAAAGTAATGAGGTGTTATTTCCATTTTATCTCGTGCGACTCTCGTGTGGCTATAATTAAATAAGAATGAATATAAATCGCTGGAAGTGGAAGCAAATAAGGGAAATGTATAGTGTTATCACTTACACCAACATAAAAAGAATACTATACAGAACAATCAGAAAAAAATATCATTGTGTACTACAAAATGTCTTTATGTGCCACTAATATCAGGAAGGATGTGGAAATGAGATAATACGTCAACGCATCGTATAGGTTTATGTAACGCAGTTTTTTGTTTTGAAAATTCGATTGAATTTCTTGTTTGGCTTCATAAGGTAAATTCTATGCTCCACAACAATAATCACAGCTCAATTTGAGTGGATACCTAATAATAAATGATAAATAAGCGAGGGATAAAAATGAATTAGATACGATATGGGTATCGATAAAAAAATAAAATAATTTCCATCCAATCTTTGTATGCTTTAAGAAGCATATCACACAAGATAAAGAAAAGGAATAAAAAAATACATAAATATGTATACGTGAATACATTTAGTAGCGTGGGACAAAGAGTAGGTGTCAGGAATTATTCACCCCCTTTAACTCACTTTCATCATATTTTTATATCGCCAACAGGCATATTCATAATTCACATTTAATTTAACAATGCTTTCAGAAAAATCAATCCTTTACTTTAAAAAAAATTCACTGTAACGCAACAACACTTAATTTCACTGCAGATATGCAGTTTGTAAATTTTCATGAAACTAATGATTTTCAATGCGACCTTTAAAACCAATACTGAAACGTTTTTTTTTTTAACAAAGCGATCAAAAATGATGAAATTAAACAACTTTAGGTAACAAATGGAGGCAAGAAAAATTACCATAATATGGCGTTTTTTGTATAATAGACATATTTTATTATTGCAAAAAATAAAGATGCTTGCTTGGAAAATATAAAATTATATAACAGCCAAGATATCTTTTTCTTTTTGGATGGTATTATACGTTTAATTGTTACGAAACATTTATTAAATGTCAGTCTTGCTGCTACGGATTAGTAAACCACCGTTATAACATTAAAATGTCACGAGCAAACTTTGTGCTATTTTAAAAAGAGTTGACAGAAAAGAAAAGAGACTAGAAAGTTTGTAAAGAGGACAAGAACAGAGAATTGGGATATTATGAAAAACGAAAGTGTGACCAAAAGGGCACCGTAGAGAATATGTATGTTGGTGCTATGACAGAGAAATGGTGATATTCTAATACTAAAGTTTCTAATTATTATTGTTGACGTTTAACCGAGGTATCCTCCGAGTCCACCTCCACTAACTGGGACACCGAGTCCAGCGACAACGCTGCTGGCACCTCCCAAACCACCACCAAGTCCAGCTCCTCCAAGACCGGATCCCCATCCTCCGTGTCCGACAATGGTTGGGTGTCCAGCGACTCCCTTGTTGATGACTTGGGCTTGGAATCCTCCGTGAGGGGTGACAATGTAGTTGACGGTACGGATGACACCATCGGGTTGAACAAGGCTGTATGATCCCCTGGTCACTCCACCTTCACGGACTTCTTGGGCAGACTTTTGGTCTCCGGTGTGCTTGTCAGAAACTCCGTAGTTGTACTTGTAGTTAGGGACGGCCTGTGTTTAAATTGTAAACATGTCAAAATTTAGAGAAAAGTCAAACATTTGGTTTATTATCACCACCTTCAAATTGTAATGTGTTGGGATTGCTCTTACATAGGTATCGTGGCCAATGTTTACGGCGGCGGCGGTGGCGACCACAGCGGCCAAAGCAAAGAAGATCTGTGCATAAAAGAAAAATATTAGG
>JAHZNC010003365.1:0-16303 GCA_027744095.1 Zhuqinia jingwanae | reverse complement strand
GGAAAGTGCCCTACTACTGGTTTTCAAAAGATAAAAAGGAGTTTTGGTGCAATCTTCTCTTTCTCTCTTTTTTTTATTACTTCCAATTGTCAGCAAAAGAAGAAAAAGTTGAGGATGATGATGATGCTCAACAATGTAAGCATGCAACCTGACGGCAGTAATAATGGATATAACAGACAAGAACTGTTCCAGGTTATGAAGATACCACACGCACATGCCATGCCATGATGGGTATCCTCCACTGATATAATGCTATTTGCACTGACAACCAGCATACCAACAATACCTACATTTTTAGTATCAACAAACAATGCAATAAATAGTTCCCAGTTGTTGTGAACGAAAGGTTCTCTTCACTCTTTCACTTTTTCTCATTTTCTCGCAGTACATGCATGTGTGTGCAATACATAATGCCAGTCGCCTCAAACTTTTCAAAGAAAAGAAAAGGAATAAATGCATCCCATGCACGTCAACCTCATCCATTTCTTCCCTTTCTCCTTCCATTCTTTTTTATTCCCTCTCCCAAAACATCCTATTTTATTCTCTCCTTCTTTTACATTTCTTTTCCTTTGCTGATATTTCTTTTACCCTTGTATCGGGGTGTTCCATTGTGTCTTTATATTTGTGCATTGTAGAGTATATAGTTGAGTATAGTGGGAAAGTGAACTTACCAGCCTTGTGTGTGTTTAGCTACAATGGCAACATGACGACCCTCCACGATATCAACCCGACTTTGGCAAACAATTCTCGTGCCACCGGTGAAAAGGGATGAGGACGAGGATAATGATGATGAGGCTGAGAAGAGTCCGCCTGAAGTTCCGGTATTTGTTCCAGCAGCCACCCCAACTGCTCCAACGAGAGTAATACCAGCAGAGCCGCTTGCTCCTAAAAGTGGGATACCAGAAAGACCCAAGCTGCTGCCTCCTCCACCACCGCTCAGAGAATAATGCCCGGATGAATTCCTCCGGTTGTCTTCCGTGATGTGCATCGTTGAGTTCTTATGATGCATCTTTGCTGACATTTTCCCATCCAGCGTGTGCCAATGGTGGGAAGCCACCCAAGCAGGAAATGCACACTTTCCCTCAGCTTTGTCCACTGTTTTTCCGTCCAAAAGTTGTTCAATGGAAGAGGAGATGAGTTGAGAAAGAGGGATTCGTTTTTTTTGGGGGGGTAGGGATGATGATGTACGTGAGCAGTTTGTTGTGCACGTCACATTGATTTTGAAAAAGGAAAAAGAGAACAAAAGATTTTATTATTAGCATCATCATCTCCAGCAAGAACTTTGTCTTCATCATTTACAAACAAGATTGGCACATAAAACGAGAGGGGACAAGCCCAGTAGAGACGTACAGAAATTCTCGTCATATTCTTATCACCAAATTCTCATAATCATCATCATCATCATAATCAATAGCGTAAAATGCACCTTACTAAATAGTTTCATGGAGCAAGAATGAATTGTTGTATAATATCTTGCAAGGTTGCGTAACAAAATTTTCAAAATTTTATGTGGCATCGTCGTGATCTGAGCCTACCATCATATTTCCCTACACAAAGTGCCATTAGAGGGGACAAGCCCAGTAGAGACGTACAGAAATTCTCGTCATATTCTTATCACCAAATTCTCATAATCATCATCATCATCAATAGCGTAAAATGCACCTTACTAAATAGTTTCATGGAGCAAGAATGAATTGTTGTATACTATCTTGCAAGGTTGCGTAACAAAATTTTCAAAATTTTATGTGGCATCGTCGTGATCTGAGCCTACCATCATATTTCCCTACACAAAGTGCCATAATATTAAATAAATACCATCGTAATATTTTCAACGATTCTCATCAACTTTTACGCTCCGTATAAATAAGCCTTGCTTCGTTTACGCTTACTACACAACCATTTTATTCAGCTTCCTTTTTCTACAACACACGCACACAATCAAACCCCACAAAACAAAAGGGAAATAATGCTACGTGTTTGCTTTCGTTTTCATGAGTGATCATAATCATTACCGTCATCATCATTCTTATATTATTTCATTTATTACCACTACTTGCTTGTACCCGTTTATTTGCTACACATTACATGACATCAGTTTTATTTTGATGTCCAGCCTACCAACCCTGTAAAATAGTACTGTCAGAAAGGAAAATGACGAAGACGACGGCACAGTGGCATAATGAAATAAAAACAAACGAAGCGTGCACAAAAACAAAAAAGTGATGACGGGGTTTTGCCACAATGTAAAATTGCATTAGATGTCCATAATGTTCCATATCATGACCAAAATCATGATCATCATTGTTATTATTTTTATTATCCCTATTACCACTATTCCAGCATCTACTAGATCAAAAAAAGAAATTATAATTAAAACCAGCCACTACTACTGGCACAAGCCCAGAATATAAAATGGTCGTAATATATAATAACCCACGTGCACGCTGAACATACATATTATTATGTTGCTGCTGGTCTCTTTTTTATTCCTCCAAGACCTCCGCAGGTTTGATCAGCCTGTAAAGAATTCGTTTTTATTTTTGTGGGGACCCCTGCGAGTAGTACACTGTTTTTTGTGCGTGGAATCCTTCAAGAATACAGAGGAATGGATTTCAGATGTAAACAGCATCAACAGAAGAATAACTTGGGAAATCCAATATCCCACTCAAAAGACGTAGCTATACAATAAGCAGCTCTTTGTTGAGAATGTCAATAATAAATAGAAACGTGGGGAGAAAGACCTAGTAGCTGCTGAGATGAGGTGGTGGTCATTAAATGTGAGAAAATATAAGTTTGTCTCCATGTCCAGCTATGTATATAGTATTGCAGCCCAAAGAATGAGAGAGAGAGAGAGAGAGATCTATGCCAAAGGCTGCAAGAAGTCTGCTGTTGTTGGTGTAACGTCGAGAGAGATCTGTAAATGTAATAATAATGGAAATCTCCAGCAAGCGAAAATAGTCTTTTGCTGTTCTGTAGTCAGCTCCTGTAAATCCTTCGCATAATCCTGGACTTTTATTCTACCACCTCCACTACTCCCATCGCCACAGACATGGGATAATGTAGTACCTACATGTACACGCTACTACCATGCACTCATCGACTCATCCAAAAAGAAGAAAACTTTGTTCATTATTGCTTCCCCCATTACGAGGATTATCATGATCGTTATTATTTTCATTTATTCACCTTGCTGACTCCTTTCGCAAAGCCTACTACTACTGCTATGCTGCCGGAAAAGAGGTAGAACCAAAAAAAATTATGTTAGTTGTATTGTACCACCTTGCAACACAATCCGTTCTCTTGATGCGTTGTATAATATTCTTCAGCAGAGGAGAAGAAGCAGAAAAATGACTTCGAGGTAGGCTGCCGAGCTGCCGTGTGTGAGTAATAATAATTGCACTTCTGTATGAAATGGGCTGGAGGAGTTAAGATAAGAACAATAAAAGTGTTTTCCTAAGTTTCTCCACTATTTATATTTTATACTTTTGATCATGATGATGATCATCATCATGGCTTATTGTAGAATGTTTTTGTGTGTTGGCTACATCCGGTGGGTCACAATAGTCCATAATATACCACCAAGCATTAAACCGACCAGAAGAAAATAATGATGACGATTATGATTATGATGCTTATCGCAATATTACCATTACCACCATACTATCGCTATATCACTTCTTATATATTTCACATGGAACATACATTTTATATCTTCGTTTTATGTGCACAATCGTCTATTTTAAGCGCCAAATAGAGTACTATTGTACTGCTTTATACCATCATAGTGTACCTACGTAACTTATTAACTTGTGTGTAAAAAGAAATAACAATACAAAACACAAACCTTTGGAGAAGGTAAGCGTGCGAGCTCCTTCCGTGGAAGAAGCAACGCCGGTGCAAGTGGCATCTCCAGACATGGCCACAGTGTAGCCTCCATGACCACTCTTGGTTTTCTCGTAGATGAAGCATCGATAACTTTCCTCATTCGTTGGGATTGTTCGTTCTCGAGTCAATTTGCCAACAAGATAATGGTGTGAGCCTTCCTTCCACTGGGCAAGACACTGCAGCTCCTCAGCGTAAGAAGATTTCAAGTCGTAACATTTATTGTAATGTGAAGGAAATAATATGCGCTTTAATATCAAAAGTTATTATCATTATTACAGCCTGTTTTACATACAGATTGCATAAGCCCCTAATTTAATCCAATTAATTTTCGTTTCAGTTTATCCGAAACGTCCATCATTCTTTATTCCTGTTGTAATAGTAATCCACCAGAGACCATTATAAGGTGGAGAATATTTTCATGCGTGTCTCAGATCACACTTTCGTGTTACCATTTTTTTTATTTAGCCCATTATTACTACTTCACCACACACACACATAATATTACATAACTTTGATACGTACACGCAGCTGTCGCTCTTATTTTCTTTCGTTTTGCTACGTTTTGTTGAATGGAAAGCTCAACATGAAGCATGCATCACACTACAATAATATTCGAAAGCAGATGAATATAAGAGTAGTCATTTGCCTAAAAGATTTCCTTTGCACACTTTGTAATTTACGCCTAGTGACCATGCAATTATTACTATTACACCATTTTCCCTTCTTCTTTTTTTTTTATCCCTCCCTGCCTTCTCGTCAAAGGGTTTTATATCATTTATCCAATTCAGTAGGATATTTAGGCAGTATCATCGCTTTATGCTATTTAATCACACAGAAAAAAAGGTGAAAAGAAGAAGACCTATTCGTGCTCTTGCGCAAACTGTTTTGATACATATAACAAGTTTTGACTGACTACCCGTCTTATTGCTCGCTTTAACACACATTCATCTTTGAAACATCCCATCTAATTACACGCTGTCAGAGAAAATTTCGTTTAATGATACACATCAGCGGGAGCAAATAGCTCATCAGATGGACAAGTCTTTTTTTTTAACGATTATTATTAAAACTCGTTGTTAGGTAGGTGGCTGGGCATAATATTCACAAAACAGATTGTGATCATAATATGTTATGAGTTTGCTCCCGAAAAGGAAACGTTCACCAGTTTGACACACTTTTTTCCTCTTACATTCACGATGACGATGATGAAGCCTCCAGCAAAACAACATGCAGGGAAGGCAATTCAAGTACGTACAAGCCAAAGGCATACTGGAAAAATCTTTTTTTACATTTCCATTCATTGTAATCGTTGCTCAGGCCTTCTTTTCTTTTAGATGTAAATACGAACACAAATTAATTCCTCTCGAATTGCATTCGAAAGAGGAATAGAAAATGGAGTTTGCTACACTATAATACAATCCGAATATCGCAATATTCACTCTCTCAACTCTACTCAGCGATCTTCTTGTGAGTCGCTTCCGTGTGTGCAGTTGAATGAATAAAATGCTCGCTTGTGAATTTAAATGTGAAGTAGTAATTGTTTTTTTTAGAGAAGTAGTACTTGTTAGAAGCGGAGGTCACTCAAGCGCAGAGTTAGGTGGAGAGATATGTAACTCGATAAAAAGCATGCGTTCTAAATATTCTAAACAATGTGCAGAATTTTGAATACAGAAACAATGTGTTTTCTTTATTTTAAGTAACTCTTTGATTATTATTCATTTAATTTTTGTTCAAGAACCCAGTTCACATGCAGATATAAATACATGGCCATTTTAAGATAATTACTTATATTATGTACTTTTATTGTCGTTTATAGCCCCAATTTACTTTATTTCTATTTTTGCAATTCATATCCCAATGTTTTACAAATACATATAGCAATGCACTTATAACATGCAAAATGGCAAAGACAAGCATCTACAATGATGGCGAGTTTTGCAATTTGAAAATGACAAAATGTCGTGCACCCTAAACTTATCTTAGCTTCCATATTTTTTGTCTTTGAGGCAGATGCATTTAAAAGCTGCTGCTGCTGTGCTTTTCCAGTTGAAATATTGAAGGCGAAGTTTTTATGCAAAAATTGAATACGTAAATGTATTTTTACTCCAGTCAATGAATTTCAAGTAGCTCCATTACATCATAATTACAATTGTGCAATAAAAATAGCAAAAGCGGAAACAATTATTTGTTGTCCAAAATTAAAAATTAGTCAATCTCAATGTTTTTCAATGAAACAATTTTGCGGTATAAAATACGTCACAGCACTAACGTCATAAAATATAATGCTTCATGTTATTTCATGCACCCTTTCTTAGGCCAATTCATGCATCGAATGTGGTTTCCGCAAACTTGAGCAATAACGAATATTTTTTTCTAGAATTGTTTACAACTATTTACATCCAGTACAAAGAACACGTTCGGGGACGCGGTCATTCGCTCGAAACTAAAAATTCATGAAGTTACGGAAGTGATTTAAAAAAATATATTTTTTCCTATTTCCAGGTTTAAAATGTATTGCCATTCATGTAAAATGAATTCGTTTCATAAAATAAAGCAAACAGTAAAGTTGAATAAATTTTTTCCCGACCGATATACAAACAACATACAAAAACATATCTAATAATTGAATTTGAATCGTAAATTTACAGAATATGATAAAAAGGACGAGGCCATCGTGCTGCATTTCATTACAGACCCAAGTTATAATTTTATCCGTAATTGATTTGGTAAGGATATATATTTTTTTCCGCTTTTAATACTTTTTCCGTAATTTATAATTTATCTATACATTTCGAATCTGAATTGAAATATAATATCATCCCTGAATCATAAATTATTCCTTAAAATTGCCGCAAGTGCAGGTGGGCGGACTTACTCTGGTAGTTCTGATCATCCAGGCATTTTACCCGGCTTTAAATTGCATTTGGGAGGAAGAAGAAATTTGTACGTAAGCGTTATTTTATTCGTTTCCAAAAGAATGTCATAAACCTTTATTATTGATTGATTTTTACTAATTCATGCCATTTGTCTATTATTTTCTAGCTTTAGAGCTTATTGTGGCATTCATTTTTGCTGTTGGTACAATATTGTCTCAAGGGTGAGGAACATCATAAACCTTTATTATTGATTGATTTTTACTAATTCATGCCATTTGTCTATTATTTTCTAGCTTTAGAGCTTATTGTGGCATTCATTTTTGCTGTTGGTACAATATTGTCTCAAGTGTTCCTCACCCTTGTGCTCATTCATGGAACATGGAACGTAAGTGATGATAATAATTATTAGTAATCCCATCCGCTTGCAACCATTTCCTGGACATCGTCGTGTTAGGCAAAAATACGCAATAGTGCAATGTGCAACTATAGCTTTTTATGTGATTGTAATGTAAAACAGAGATTCCTTTTTGACGTCATTCATATTTGACCCGTTGGTTATATAAATCAAAATGGACATGTTGATTTTGATCAGGATAACCATAAAATAATTGAAAACCCAACAGAACAAGAAACTTTTATGTCGAATCTGGCTACTCGCGTCCGCACTCCTATTTATCCTAAAAGGCATTACTGCAATCGTGCATCTGGCAACTGAAAATCATGATCACGATGGGATCTCCTATGGACTACTTATCGATACCGTTTACAAACTTTATCAAGCCCCGATTGTAATCCTTTTTATGAAACGGGAACTACAGGAAAAGGGTGGACAGGTACAAACTGTGTATTAAAGCGTATTAAAGTAAATGTGTAGTAAAAATATATTTTATAATTTCATACAAATTAATTATTATTATTTTTGCTATTTTGTTGTAGGTACTTCTTTTCAACCAGTCCGAGCTCGAGCCAGTATAACAAGCTCTTAACATATAACCATCGGATTTTAAGGACCTACTTGCATATGTTTTATAGTAGAATATTTTTGTAAATTTTTTTATACGATTTTGTTAAAAACGTAATTGGATCAGCTAATAAAATGTGCATTAACTTACTGCTCAATAAATATAAAATACTCCCAGATAAATAAACATATACGATTTAAAATAGGTAGACAGTCATGACCATGCAGCGTATGTGAATATTTACCGAAAGAGATAAGATAACACATTATGGGTCATTGTTATGGACGGTGGGCTACCTTATTTGTCCACAAAATACAGCATGAACATATTATGACATCATACACAACACCACAACTTAAATTGATGTTCTTGTCTACTTTTTTCGTACCATCGCATTTAATATGCAATGCATCACATGGATTCATATTGGTATACTAGTTCATTATCATGCGTTTATTAATAGGTATTTTAGCAATACTTTGTCACCATGAATCATAGCATATTTATTTATCAACCTGACTGCAATTCTGACATTATCCATGATGTATGAATTCCAGAAGCACGTTTTAATTTGCTTGTTCTAGATCGGAGCACAATTATTATAATTAATTACCTAGATTGTATTTGCCAACTATTTTTAATTCCTGGAAATAACGGAATGAGAATTGGGTTATGCAAATATGTAAATTAATTAAAAATATATTTAAGCTGGACAAGCGTAGTTGACTAGTTAATATAGTTTGATAAGGACAACGGGCAGGTTCAGACTTCTGTGGTTAAACTGTGATCTCCAATTTGTGGTATAACAGTTTAGAAATATTTTGCGGGCCAATCATGGGTGTTACTTGCTGCTGTTCCCTTCAAAGAGGAACCATAATTTTAGCTATCATCGACGCTGTGAGTCATCTCATTTTGTTGGATATCGTTTAATTAAACATTTGTGAAAAAATTTAAATTATTTTATTATTCGATTATTTTAGGTTCTTAACGGGATTCTCTTGGCATTTAATTCCGTGGGTTTTATTATAGCCATTGCTATTGATCCTGATGATCCAAATATTCACATTACTCAAAACGAAAGTGAGTGTAAGTATTAAAAGGTCTCATGCATATAATATACTCCAATTTTACATCATTTTTTAAATGTTTTATTTGCAGAGGTTACAGCAATCGTGATTTGTTTAATCGCCGTAATCACTTCCCTTTGTCAAGTTTTGTTGGCTGTGTACTTGCAGCGAGCTGCAAATCAGGTTATTAGTATATCCTCGAACAATTTTACATTTACCATTAAATTTTTTAGAATCCTTATAACTTTTTTTTGACTTTCTAGAATGCCCCTCATAAGTGCAAAAGATGGCTTATCATCACAGGGGTATTGCTCGCGATAGCTGTCACAAGTATTATTGTAAATCTGGTTGCTCCCTCACTCGAACCATACAATATGATTTCCGGTTTACTTGGAATGGCTTACAAAGTGTACGAGATGTGTGTCGTATTCAGTTTTATGAAGGAGGTGAAAAATGCGGCTACCCGCGTCGGTAGGTTACCAAATAATGCTAACCTTGTTAAACGCTAAAAGAAATTGAAATTAGAAGGTACAAAAAATTGATTGCACAATCTTATTTATTTTTAGGTGTGTACTTGTGATCATTCTAAATTATTTGGTCTAACTTTTTCTCGTCGGTTAAATTTTCTATAACCTTGTAATTTTTTATGTATTGTAATAAAAATATGCAAATTTAATTATAACCAGAACCCTGCAACGTCATAAATAATTAGCCAACCCCACCTCGGAAACCATTTTCAAATCCACCTCTCGGCCTATTTTTTTTAGCATACCACGGATTCCACGTCGGGTGGGCTCCATGAGATGCTATACTGTGTATCTTTGGCAAAAATATCCGTACGTACAAACTTTCACCTCTAAATTCGCATTTTAACAGAGGGGATGTTTCCCCGGGATAGTGTGAGGCCTCTGAACAATCATTCCAAGCCCTACGGAATTGTTCGATTTATTAATTCTCACACCTTTAATCAAAGTGAAGTGAAATATAAATTATCCACCATCTGCACTGAGCATTGCATTTTGGCATGATCAATTGTGACTCACAATTTGTGAGGATTTGCACTCACTCAAATTCATTTGAGAAACTGTTGACCCTTTGAGTTGTTAATTATACAATTGTACAACGTCATCATATGACGATATAGTCATGAGTTTTTAAAATTGTATTTATGCTTTTTTTTAGTTTATCATCCTGTCATCAAACTGATGAAAAATGCGTCAATGTTTCTAAAAATGAACATTGTATGTACTTGCAGGTAATAAGTAAAATACTGGAGACGTGTCGGAGAATGGAACATAGCCTTCTTGTCTCACAGGCAAAATAATATTTAAAAAGTTATTGAGATTTTTTTTGAATTCAACAAAATAAATAGCAAGTGTAATATCAACAGCAGAACAAGAGGCGTGGTCACTTACTAATAATGGACGTCACAATATAAATATATCCAACTTTGTCAGGTAACACGGGTCTCTTTTAAGTTTATGACTGTTTCCCGTGCATAACGAATATTATTTCAACGAAACAAAAAAAAAATGGTCAGAAACGGAATGAAACGGGTTGTTACTATTTGTACAGTCATTGATGATTCCCGAGGTGCTACTTTAACTTTTAAAAAATCCATTCAGGTATGCGTATTCAGCACACACACATTTTACACAAAAAAGAGTGTGCAATAAAAAACGAATAAATATTTTAAATTCATTTTGAGCAAATTGAGATTACTGGCGGAGGCGTGGGCAGTGCTGTCAAAAATCAGTTGATGAACGATCCAGTCTCCGTTTCTTGGAGAGAGGGTTGAAGTGCCATTGTCACGCCTTGATAGCCGTCTTTCGTGTCAAACGTTCATTTGTTATTGCACGACGCTTCATATTCCCTACAATTCTCCTTTTTTCACATTCAACTATGCTTAACGTTATACGTGCATTTCCAAGAAATTATATTTACAACTGCCATCTGACAGTAGCAACACAGCAGACCTCTGCTACAGCTACACACCTCCCCGCTCAACAAATAACCATTTTATACACAAAAGTTGTGTGATTATCCAACAATCACAATTCAAATTCAGAATCGCTGATCTAGATACACGTACATTATTGCCGCGCACGCCATTGCTTCTTGTGTTCATTTATGAAGGAGGTGTCTGGGAAAACCTTAGATTATTCGTTTTCACTCTTTCGAGCAATATATTTGGTCCACACACCTTGTGATATTAGTACTATAGGGAACATAACAACAAACATGACATAAAATGTGTTCCACTCAAATTATTGCCACATTTTCAAAAAAATAAATAAATAAATACTGCCATCATAATTTTTGTAGCTCATGTCAAGAAGATTGCGCTGCAACTATTATTTTTATGATGTATATGCAAATAACATTTTCTTCTCCCCAGTCCTGCTGCACACAATATAACGTATCAAAAGACGAACTTTACAACATAATATTCACCAAAAAAAGGCGACTGCTGCCACCACGCTCATAATGTTATATGATATAAAGTGGAGAAGTAGCAACACAAAAAAATGCTGCTGATAAACTTCCAAAATATTATTCACTTTGCCTTGCCCTGCTCTTGATTTCCTCTTTTTATGACCAATTGTAATCTTTTGAGAGCAATTCTCCAACAAATATTATTACTCTGTTCCCTTTCATCTGCCATCCCAAACAAAAAGGTTTACCCAGTCCAGACCTCTCCTGGTTTCTTTTATGTCTACTTTTTTCTTTGTCCAAGCATAATAGTGCATTATTGTGAATATGACTTCAAAGAAATACTGCGTAACTACCTATATTACTGCTACCACTACTACCGTACTTAAAACCTGACCTGCAATAAAATTCAAACTTTTCTGAATTCATATGCATTCAACAATAAATATGTTTGTATAATTTAAGACTAATAATGCATATACATAATACATGCATGTACATATACGCACACATAATATTATTTGCATTTCCCTCACACATGTACAAATTTATCAACCACTTCCATCTCTTTGCCAGTTTCCGGGCTTCCACAGTTTGGCTTTGCCCATTTTTCACTCCCGACCGACAAGGGTGATAGCAGCACTGGAGTGACTGGAGAAAAGAATGGAAACAAGGAAAATGTTTGTGGAAAATGTGAACTATGAACTGTTCCCTGCTTCTGCTTGTTCCTATATTAGATTACCACTTCACAAAAGAAAAGCAGTTGCCACCATCGTGCATGCGGAGCAGTATCAGCCTTTGGTCGTCGTAGTATGTATTAACGTTATTCCCAATTTGAGAAGGGAATGTAATAATAATAATAATAGTATTGCGGGACATTTACATGACCAGAGGGATACAACACAGGCAGGCTTTAAATGAGCGTTCCCTCGTAATTACTTGCGTGTGAGCTATATAATTACGCTCTCTTTGGGGGAATTTTTTAGATAAAAAATATGAGTGTAAAAAATACATGTGCGATTTGAGTTTTTGTGTAGATGCATACAATGGGTATGCTCCCCACAATGAACGCTGCTTTTACCCCTCAGGGTATTTGCATAAATCAAAAGAAATATTTTATGGTAAAATTAGCTGAGTTTTAAATTTAGCGAAGAAGGTAAAACTGCAAAATGGTTTTTTTACTTACATGTACTTTCCGTTTTTTGAACATCGGGACAAGCTTGATAACGGAGTAGAAGTCTAGAAGGTTCAGTGCAAGTGTCCACATATGACACTGGATTCTTGCATTCCCCATGTCCTCGGTTGTACGTGAATGTGAATGGGGCTCCCCTGCAAATAATGTCAGAAAAATTATTATAAATTATAAATTCATGATCTCGTGTGTCTGATTTGTCACAAAAAAAAACAATCTTCAAGGTTCATAGTTTTACTTGAAGGGACAATCTTCGGGTTGTGCATCCGCTCGGAATAGAGAGTAAAGCTGAGCATCTCCAGGAATTTGGCTGCAAAGGTTCTCCAGACTATTCTTCTCTTCACAGTAGCTACCTACAAAAATAAATGATTATGATTAAACTACTTATACATACATGCTTGCTACTGGTTTTTGACTGGCTGTCAAGTTAAGAAGAAAAAAATCCTCTGAGAAATTACCCTTTGCTCTCCGAATTATATAAAACACGAGAAAAGGACATAAAGAGGGGCATTTTGAAATATATTTACAACCAGTCTGTTTCTGCTGTTTACTTTTCTGATTAAAGCTGTATCCAAAATGCAAAAAAAACTCTAATCTAACCTCCAAAACTAACCGATCTCATAAATCCAGTCTTAGATACGTGTATCAAATTACCTTCTTTACTTGTACAAAGTATGTGTACACTGTACACTCGACCAGTTGTGGAATTTATGCATTTATTACACCTTGTTAAAGAAGAGAATAAGATAAATTTATTCCACAAGGGTATCATGATAAAATGGTATGGAGTTAGGTTACGTAAGACATGTTACATTGACAAGTCAACTACACAACAACAACAACAATTTACATTTCACTTTCTGTCACTAATTTGCATTACTTCACATGATTCATCATCATCAAGAAATACTTTGAAAGAACAAGTGTACATAAAGTAGTAGTAGTAGTAGGTTGCTTCCCTGCTGCCAACATCAACTTTTAAAGGTTGTGCTTTTATTAAAAAGTCAGAAGGCAGAAAAGTACAAACTTATTTTGTGGTTGACACATGCACAAACAAAACATGCATACACCTTAGCAAGAAGAGAAAAAAAAAATCTAATTTACAACAAATTTCCCATTTCAAATTCAAAACCAGTAGCCGAAAAAGTCAAAAAGGGCAAGTGAGAGTGTGATGGAGGAGACGAAATGCAAGCGGAGAGCAAGACCATCACACATTTCATCCCACACCATAACACGGCACGTATCTAACGTACATGTGTATGCCTGTAGTAGATCTGTACTCCAGTAGCAGTATCCACTTTAAAAGTAAAATAATAAAAAAAGCATTTGCTTTGTAGGTATGAATTTGTGCATATCAAAGAAATCAAACTGAAAGTTAAGACAAGACAAGTGTTTAACCACTAAAAACACTTTTAAAAGCCATGTCTCTTTTTATTCTATTAAAAATGGATTGAGTGAGTGAGAAAGACAGCAAAGCCATCAGTCTTTGTGACAGTAACCAGCATATTTACTTACTCAACTTCTCTCCTTTTGATATGTATACCTAGTTTCAAATTCAAAACGAGTATGCTTATAAGTTATAAGTATATGCCTATGAGGGATTTTTTTTACTTGCGCATTTTTAATCTCATCCCATTCCTCTCGTGAAATGAAAAAAACATTTTCATGGTTTCAATGAATGCTACTAACTGGATGATACACAATGCTAAATAGAAAGTATTATGTACTGTGTACGTCACTTTTGGAAAAAAAAATAAGAGCATTCCTGCGTGCACATCCAACAACCCTAATAGGCATATCAAATTAAATACTACAAAGGTATTAGATTACCACGCATTTCGTTTGTCAAAATTATCATCAATTTCTGCCGCCTCGCTGTTGTGCAATGTGCTTGCGTGCATAAAACACAATGGATTTTTTTTTTTTTTAATTTCAAATCTTCTTTTCATTATTTGCTACTGTTCGATGTTCTGTTTAAATTCAATTTTGAATTTTTTGCGTTTTCAGATGGTTTTAAAAGGTTTATGTAAAACAATATAAATATTATGATAAATGACAAGATTCATCCTCATCATCACATCATATGCTCATTGTCAGTTAACTCACAGCCCAGTCACGAACGCAAAATCCGGAAAAGCCTGGTGAAGTTCCGCGTATAAACAATATTTGATAATCCTCTTCTCGGTTCTTTGGGATTGGAGTACTATTTAATATTCATATATGTTACCTCATAAAATTTACATTAAAATTTAATCATGCGTGTAGGGATGTGTGATTTCTATGTAGGTACATAAAAGCGAATGTCTACTTTTTTATCGCCTGACTGAAAAAGGACTAACTTTACTTCCTATGTCGCGTTATACACCTACTATGAATTTCTATTATTTCAACCGAGATGATAAAAATGAAACGAGTAGTGACATATAAATTGATTTCTGGTTTAAAATGTGGAGTAGCAGCCTGTCATCAATTATGACGAGTCAGCCTGCAAAATAATCAGACGCTTGACATCTCTTTCTCTCTCTGGCCTTTACAAATGCTCAAATTAGATGATCATGTTGATTGTATTTTTTGAAATTTTCAGCATGCGTATTCAAATTTTTGAACTTTTACAATATGCCTAATGCCTATACCTATTATGGGTGGTTCCAAAAAAAAAAACAAGGATTTAAATTGAAAATGAAATAATACTTACTCTCTTTGTACTGAAGCACATTCTTGTGTCGTTCGTTGATGACAATACACCGGAAGCAATCTTGATTTCTGAAAAAAATACAAAAATACAGTTTAATCAATCATCCTCAAATGAACACTTTACCAACAATTTAACTATATTTAGCTCCAACAAATGCTTAACTGTGGCTAGGCGAAGATGTATAAATGACAAAGAATATTAGCAATAATTATTAATGACTTAAACAGTAAATATATTACAAGTAATTCATAAATAGCATCAAATACACCGCCAACTACGTACTTACGAAATATTTTTAATTTACTATTTATGCCAAATCATATGTTGTTTAGCTAATTAATTCCATTTAGATATGTATTAAGAACGGCAAAAAATATATTTCACCTCCTTTAGACTGTCAGTCAGCCAACTAACCAACAAATGTTCATTTTACTAGCCTGAATTTGTTGAAAAGGGCCTCAAATAAATTCACAGTATTCAGTAAAATAGCAACAAAAAGATGAAGGAAAACCTGAAAATGAAAGATGGCAAAAAGGATTGGCTATGATGATGATGATTGTAAATTGAACAAAGTCCAAGTGTGGAGAATTTTTTGGCTTTCATGTTGTTAAAGTAGAAAAGAGGAGCTTCATTATTACATTTTCCATTTACGTCCGTAACATGTATCATCACATCTCACATGCTAAAGATGTTCGTTTCGTTTTGTCTTTATACTTCTTCTTGTTCGGCATATCCTTTTTGCTTCTCTTCTTTTTTGACTCTTGAACTTTGGCAATCAAGTTAAAAGAAAAAGGTAATAAATGTTATGTTCACACATACACACACGCACGGACAAAAAGGAGAAAATTGTGTTATCATTGCAAGTCTCCTTTTACGAGTCTTATTGTTAGTCAAACAGAAAAAGTAATAATAAAATACTGATATATATGTATATCCCATTTTAGTTGCTGTGTGGAGCCGCTCCAATTCAGGAGAGAGAGAAGAAAGTTAGTAAATTTCCATGTCTTGGTAGTGTATCCCTTTTGTGTGCAGAGTAGGATAATCATGTTTCCTTGTGAAATGTACCAAAAAATCTACGTGCATATAAATAATAATTTACGACCGGACAGGCCTTGGCCAATCTGCAAACTCGTGTTTTTTCACCCTAATTTTTCACACAATTTCAATGATTTATAATAATCCATAGATATTAT
>JAHZNC010003364.1:0-17087 GCA_027744095.1 Zhuqinia jingwanae | reverse complement strand
CAACATGACACATTTCACACAATAAATGCATTAGGTTTTTTTTTATCTGAGTATCCAAATTATCTTAAGATTGGAGTGGCGAGGACAAACCTTCTGTTGCAAATGGTCTTAGTAGCATGAGCACATTCTGGGAAATGTTTTCCCTGGGATTAGTGCCGTATCAGCGGGACTAGGTGATCCCGGACGAATATCTGGCTAGAACCAGATACGCTTTAAAAACGTTGTTCATGCAGAAGACCAAGCAGGAAGTTTTTGCAATATAAAAGCCAGATGAAATGTTTGAAACATCCCCACGCAAATGAGTAAGATTTTTTAATGCGTAAAAT
This sequence comes from Zhuqinia jingwanae, assembly GCA_027744095.1. Taxonomy (NCBI): domain Eukaryota; kingdom Metazoa; phylum Arthropoda; class Collembola; order Entomobryomorpha; family Paronellidae; genus Zhuqinia; species Zhuqinia jingwanae. The sequence continues at coordinate 16,761 of JAHZNC010003364.1, read as the reverse complement.
TTGTATGAAAATTACATGTCTTTCGTTAATCCCTATTTGGATCAATCAGTAGGGAACTTTTGGAAGAATGCTAGAAAACTAAATCAGAAGAGAGGCATTTAAATCTTATCACGAGCATTAACGATCAACTTATTACGAAAATGAAAAGGCTTAAGGGAAATGACAGAGCCTTCGTTGTAACATGAATTGCGGGACGAGTGGACAACTTTCGTGATATGCACGCTACTGTACAATGTCCAAAGGGGAAACAACGCATACATTCTTGGAACTGGAACCATTCCACGTTCCATCCCCGTGTATTGTCAAAAAAAAATTCATACACAATCACCATGGACAATATTTTAGGAAAATTGTAGGAAAATTGGTACTTTTTTATGTTGATTGATAAAAAAAACTTTCATCTTGAGCACCTCATTTTGTGATAAAAGTTATGATATTACAACCATTGAATACAGCATAAAAAAGTGAAGTAGCGCTACTAAGTCATTCTTTTACAAGTAAGTATTCATTAAAATATTTGGTTTGTCATGTCTTTTATGAGTGGCATAGAACAAGCCCCTCGCGAAACTTTCGCGCATTTCGCGTTTCCCGATGCTTCTGAACAGCCCTCCCAGAGAAACTCCAAAGAGTGCAGACAAGACGTGCCACGCCCACTTACAGTCACCCAAATAATGCTACCACCTGTACAAACGGGATACGTTTACAAGAGGATAATACCAGATGGAAATAACTCTATCTGTCCGTTCTGTGGATATAAACACAAGACGACCTCCAAAATTGGATGTGTTTCATCATCGGCTAATGAAGACAGGCCTGGAAAAGATGGCGATGGAGATAGGAGTACCGGGACAGCTAAGGGGAACGGATCTGGAAAACATTGCGGGGGAGACAAGAAGGGACCAGACAAAGGCAAAGGCAGTAGTAGTGATCACGGAAATGATATTGGCTATATGAATGGCAATGATCGCCGGGTCTGGTAAGAAGCTTGTTTGCATTGCTTTGATCACATAATATTTTATAAAAGTAAAATGGTATGTGAAATGTGAGTATGTATGCTTATGTTTTTCTAACTCCAGTCCAGATCCAGTTACAAATAGCCTGGTCATTGGGGTTATAGTGCTTTTTGTAGTAGGAACATTTAGTAAGCTAAAAACATTAGTATCCAGTTTTAAGACATTATCAAAACACAGCATTATTGATATTGTTTTTTCTTTGGATATCTCTAGGCACAGTCATTTGTACCGGGAAAGAATCTTTTTTAGAATGTATTCATCTCGGCAGCAGTCCGGATTGTGCGGTGAGCGACAATATACTCAACTTCTTGGACAAAGCCGGAACTAAAGGAGCAGAAGCTGAAAGTGGAGGTGGAAACCTAGGAACTTATCAGCAACTTGATGTCCCCGCGCATCTTGATGAAAGGCTCGCTGAGTTAAAAAAAGCTATTAGGAACAAGAAATACTGTTTGAAACCGTACGGTTGGGTTGGTAGCAGTTGTGAAGTAGGATTAGTTGATTATGCGGCTGCAATGGCAGGAGGATCCATACAGAGTACTGGTAATACTGAGGAGGTACCTCGTCCTATGGCATGCAGGTGTATGGATAGCAAATTTTCAAAAAGAATATGCATTCCCGGTGAAGGCGAATGCTCTTCTTGTGTTTGCGATTCGATTCATGCTGACACGTTGATTACGGTAGCAAAATGCTCAAAATACTTAACATTTTCATAACTTGGTCATAGCTAGTGTCCAAGGATGCTTTATTGATACTGAGAGATAGTTTTTTTTAAATTCTGTGTTGTCTGTGTAACGTTACAGGGAGGTGCTGTGATACCAGGAATATGCTGGGCTTTTTGGGGAGTTGGCGAACTAGAGATTCGCCTTTTTTACCCTCTCATTATTGTTGCAGTCACGATTCATCATCCAGCAAAATCAATACTCCCACCTGGTTACTTTAAATCGGCTCCGAAGGACATAGAACTATGGGTATCAATATAAAGATATTATTTTTGAATCTGTATTTTCAAATATCGGAAATGGTTTCCTCCATTTTTGTTTTTGTGTAAATAAACTAGGGAATAAGTGACGAGTTGGACAAGGAGCCTTATCATTTCGGCGCATTTCAGTATACAGAAGATGGGGGGAGCACTCAAATCTTTGAAGTTCCGGTAAGAGTTGATGGTGGCTGCAATACATAAAACTCTTTCATATCAAAGTCGTTTGTTGTCAATATTATCACGCGTATAATTTCGTTGCAGAAACCCAGTGCCACATTTTATCCACGAGTGAAATTCAACTTTCCTACTAACCACGGGAATCCCAATTATACTGCAGTGTACAAATTGGAGGTGCATGGTTTAACGGCAACGTGACGTAAAAGTTATCTGGACGTATTTCTCACATTTAAGTTCAACATTATTCCCTGAATGTATATCATAACATAACTTATGATTCATAAGCGTAAATACTATTAGAGGTTATATATAATATTATTCATTTTATTACACATTGAAAAAGTTCATCATTCCCAAAATAAAATGTGGCTTGCAGATTTTATTTTGGGAATGATGAACTTTTTCAATGTGTAATGAAATGAATAATATTATATATAAACCTCTAATAGTATTTACGCTTATGAATCATAAGTTATGATATGATATACATTCAGGGAATAATGTTGAACTTAAATGTGAGAAACTCAAACTGCAAAGCAAGTTATTAGAAAGAACAAGAAAACAATAATTATTGTAAATCAAAAATGTATTAATAAATGTGTGTTCATTTTCTACGATATTTGAGGACGTGGTTTTGATTTGATAAAGGCTTTTTTTAATATGTCAACGTTTCAACTCCATACTGTCACCTGTAAAGTCATCATCAGGACACAAATTGGAAAAATTGGAAAATGTCAGTCATTTTAGAACATAACTTAACTCGTAATGTCAAATTGGTTTTTAGCATACTAATTTAATTTAAATGCATGTTAAATTGTGCCGAAACTTTCTCTCAACAATATTTCCTTATACCTACCTTTTATATTTTTTCACATCGCACATATAAGCATCCTTTTTTTATTTTGAAGAGGCAACTCTGGATGCAGCACCGAAGTATACTTTTGCCCAACCTACGTATTTTTGACGTATTTTTTTGTTGCATGCAGAGGAAGTTCTCCAACTTTGCTGTGGTTACATTGTATTACATTCATTCGGAATTTTTAGTCTTAATAAATTTCTTCAATACAATGATACATACATTCTCGAAAAATATTATCGCCAAGAAATTGCCCTAGAGTCATAAAAAGAGAGTAGTAAAAAGCAGGAGACAACCCATAGTAGATAAAAGATTAACTCCTGTGAAGACGTTTTCTGAAAAATGTTCACTTACTTGCAGCAAAGCATGTGGGGTAGATGGGTAAATGCTCCATTTCTAATACTTCTTATCATATTGTGTCCATATGAAAACAATGAAGTAAATGGCCAGTGTAGCGATCGGGCAAATCAGCAGAACGTAGCAACTCAATCCAAACCTATTGACTGTACGGACCCGAGATCTGTCCATTATACTGAAGCACGTGTTAGGGTGAGGAATAAAATATAATGATGGAGGAGCAGAAGATAATTCCTAAAAATGTACTTTACCTGGCTCGGTTTTGTGTTGTTTAAGGCTGGTACCAGCTATCTCGAATGGGAAAATTGGCAGCGTACCAACAGCATTCAGGACTTTTGTGTCCTTACTGACATGTTTAATGCGCAAGCCAAAACACCATTGCCCCTAAGACAAGCACCAAAGGACTGCTACCCCGTTCCCCCAAAATCAGCTACACCCCCTCCTGTTTCCCACTCAGCGGGGATGGATCCAAACTGGGCAATATTGGAGCATTTGGTCCAGCACAAGGCCCAGTCCTTCCAGCCTTTCGATGACCTTGCTTACGTCCAGCCTCACTTGTATGAGGACAGATTTATTCAAATAGATCCATCTGTCGCTAAAGAAAATCCACTCCCGGCGGCACTAGCACCAAACCCATATTTTGTTGAGGTTACCGGCATTTCTTTAAAAGGGGAATTGCTGCACAACTTTCTCCACTTTCGAATATTTGCCAATTTGAGTGTGGCCTTGGGAAAGGATTCGAGCCAGAGGGGCAAAGTACTACATGGCAAAGGGCACGAACGTCCTAATTATGCCGTAGGTAGGATATCCGCGGCGCTAATTATGGTCAAAGATCAGGATGGCTGGCCCATTGGTCATTTTTCCACTCCGATTCCTTGCAAACGCACATGCTCAAAGTACTCTCATGACACTTACTACGGCGATGAAAGGTTCAAAATATCTCATATTTTACTACTTTATAAATAACAGTGTAAAAAACATTGCAATAAGTATGGTTAAATTGAAGGGGTTGAACGTTAATGGTGTTTTTATTGCTGCAGAAACGCAGTGCCCTGCAGTTTTACTCCCCCGTATTCTTCAAGCGTAAATAAATTATTTTTTTAATCTGAAGTAAAACTGAAAACGGAAAAATATATTAAATTCTTTTTGTTTTTGGATTTTGTGTAGCACCCGGAAATGTTTGTTTTTGATGTGGACCCTGGTCGTTATTGCACAAAACCATTCAGTGTTAGTAGTAACAATAACAGTAGTTCTAATTCTAGTTCTAGTTCTAATTCTACTGGAGTATCTGATGATCCAAGATTGTCTGGACACACATCCAGAAACGAGGGAGTACGGGAAATCCATGCAACATGGTCATTTGGGCACAGCACATGCAACTTTGCGGAACGACTTTATATTCAGTAAGAATTCAAAAAAAAGAAGTTTTTTTTAAATGCTTCGGAATTAAAATCCTAATTGTAAACAATATATTTTGACATTCTTATTCATTTCCTTTAGAACTCTCATATTTGAGGATGTGGAAACAGTCTACCCAGTTGCGTTTAAACAAATCAAGCCTGGAGTATTTGACAACTGGCTCTTATTTGGTTGGTCAGCTCAGTATAACGTCTTGAAGCCACATCGTAGTTCCCTGGGTTATCCGGACTACATAGACTTGAAATATTTTCAAGCGCGAGACGCCAGAGCTCATGAAATAGACTGTCACGTGCCATTGTTCGATTCCGAAGATGCGGTCGCGTCACCATTTGAAAAGCTTCCCGTGCCCACACATGAAAACATAATAGATGCTGGATCTTTAGGTTCAAGTGCTGCGAATGATATCAAGGTTCCATCACGACTGGGATATCTGGGTTCATTAACAAAAACCTTTATTGCCAATAAAGCTGTAAGGTATTTTGGTCATCATGGCCCAAAATACCCTGGCGGTATTGCATCATCTCCTATTTGTAGACCACCTCCAAAAGTTTTTAGCCTCACCGAGAACGAAAAAAAAGTTTTCAGTCCCCATGCTCCCGAGTCTGTTTCCAAGTTCTTGCTAAATGCGAAAAACCAAGGTATTCGGTGCCCTTGTCCTCTTTTAGCGTCCACACTGCCCCCAGAGAATAGAACGGCGGATCCAGCACGCGTGCGTACATATATAAAGAACAAATTACATTACCTTTTGATTCTTGGAAAATAATTATAATTGAAGATGCCAATAGTTATTAGCTAATTACCAAACATTATTTTTACAGCTTTACGGTAGACTTATTCATGCCAGCCATATGGCTATAGCGTATATGTTACTAACGCCGATCGGATGTTTCGTCGCCCGCTACTACAAGGTACTCTTAAACTTTGATAGTGCAACCTTCAATTTGCGTATTATTTTTTACATTGTAACATGAAAATTAACGTGTAGGAAACTTTCGTCACGGTTTTCTGCTTCCAAGAGTACTGGTGGTATATGTGGCACGTTGTCACCTTACTTGCAGCTTGCCTCTTCAACATTGGAGCAATCACATCAATTGCTAGGAAAAAGGTAAACATCAAAAGGGCTGACACCTTTTCTAATAATTTCATTGTTATTTATTCAATTTGCAGAGACTATATTGATTTTAATTTCACACTAAACATAAAATTCGCTTAATCTCCCATACATAGTCTTTGGACCTGGTGTACAATGACAATTTGTTAATACATGTAATATTAGGAGCCATGTCCATCTTTGTATTCTACATGGAAATTATTACGGGCTTTTGCCGAGTGTCTCATCCGAAAAAACGAATGCGTCAGATATTTATGCACTGGTTGATTGGAATGACTAATAATCTATGTGCAGGTATGAGGATATGAAAATTATTCATTCATGAAGAAGATAAAAACGAGGTCAGTTAAATTAGTAATGGAATCGATATTTTTTTTAATGACAGTCATGAGCATGTATGCAATGGCGTGGGTAGATCAAAGTGGATTTTCATGTAAGGTCGCCTACACCGTTACATTCTGGCTAATATTTGTGATTGTATGCTACGTGTTGATGGAAGTCAATATGCGGAAAACGGATAAAAAATTGAACCTGATTCCACGAAGAACATATTTACCCCCGCCTGTCAAACGGCTATTCACTAAAGAGCCACCAGTACCAAAAAAATAACTGATTGAAATGCAATTTAATTTAAAGAATTTACTATCTCGACAAGTATACATTTTTTTTCTTTTAGGGACGGATGTTTCGGCTTGTGATGCTTGGAGTTTTTATAATTGGTTTGATAATAATTCAGTTCTTTGTTAGCTACCACATTTGGGATGATGAAAACGGTGTTAGTTGTCATGAAGAGTACTTATCATATTATCATAATACTGCCCGATATGAAGATGAGCTAGATGACGAAGAAGGGGGAGCGGAAGAAGGGGATCATGACTGAGGATCCATAATTTTATTTGCTATATAGTTTATTATGCAACAAGTGTAAATTATTATATTATAATATTTATTTGTACTATAGTTTTATTACTAACACTTATAATTTGTAAGATATGTGCAATATGTATGCAATGTAAATTATGGAAATACTATCTGGGAGACCTTGAAATTTAACTCCACCTCTCCTTTTTATCCTGCTGATTAATTTTGTTGCTTTTTTTACATATGAATGCTATCATCATCATCATCATTCTATATAATATTAAGGTGTACTACTTGCCACTTGAGAACTTTTTGCCCCACTTTCCCTGCAACTCTTTAAAAGACGGGGGAAAAAGTTTGTCAGTTGTTGACTTTTTTTTACTTGTAATGACATACGTCATTCAACAACATAAATACTTATTACTATTATTATTGTTATTGTACCTTTTCATTTGTAAAACTAGTGTATAAGTTATATGTACTCACACACAAGCATATCTAAATAGCACTTGCAAAAAGAAAGAAAAAAAGTAATTCCCGTGTTTCACGATAAACCAAAATGAAGAAAAAAAGCTGCGAGGAGGAGCTCATATTACCCGAGTGTTTCATCATCATGCGATATTAGGCATACACACACTACTTACTACTACGCAGTTTATTATTATGAACTGAAATAATAAATGCACTAGGGTATATATACATATATATAAATATAAGACCATTAAAAAAAGTACTCATATTTCTATTCTCTCTACGACACGACATATTATAAACATGCAAAAAAATTTTCACTACATTTTTTTTACATGCTGACAAAATCTACAAGTATATTCGGAAATAAGCCATATTACATACACTACTATACACAGAAAGAGGGTTGCAGTGTTTTTTTTTTTGGTCGACGTCTTAAAAATTTTGTGAATTGCTGTGTGCTGAATACATATTTATGTGAGTATGTACGAATGTGCATATGAGAATAATAATGATAACATCTATCATTTTGCATGAAAGTAATTCGCCTAAAGGGGAATAAAATGAAAATGTAATGTGTCGTTTGGTCCGATGTCGTCGTCGGAGAAAACCTGGTTTTTTTTGCTATATAAAATGCACATGTACATGTATACCTATGCACAATTGTATGTATTTGCATGCCTAAAAAAACATCAACTACCTACTACACGTTAGCTTTTCTTCTACTATTCCGAGCATTTCATATAAAATTCTTAGAGTTACATTCAACATTTTGCGCTATTATTTTTATTGGCTGTTTTTTTTTTGGTAATATGGTGGTGGTCATATAGTAAAGTTGACTGCTTTTAGCCTACAAAAAAAATTGGACTTGGCTACGTGTGTACATGTACCCACCCAGCAAAACCTTTTGTTATATTTTTTCTTTCACGCTTTTTCCTTGTTACTTTGTTCTTTTCTGCAGCACTAGAGCAACTTCAACTCAACTTTGAACCAAAAAACTCTCTCCTCTCTCTGTTTATGCTGCTCCTACTTTGCTGCGCTGTTCATTCTTCTTCCTTTTCAGCTTTTGTTTACTTCCGTCTTCAACGACAGACCTCTTACATTTTCCTCCTTTTCACTTTCACTTCTTCTCCATACTGCAACAATGCTATGCATATACTTTTGGTTCTTTGTTTCTTTGCTGCTGGAACATGGTAGCTACTAATTTTGCGTAGGAATACGAATTAAACTCGCATTGCACAGGATTACAACATTATATATCCCTATAAATTGTAGATGAAAGTGGGGGTAGTGCAGAGTGTTCGTAGAAAGAGAACTTTTTTTTCTCTCTCTCTCTCTGCTTTTCTTTCTATCTCTGTCTTTTCAAGCCAACAGTTCATGCTCGCCTACTCTCACACAACCACATTAGCTATATAATATATCGTGTTAAAATTAAAAGAATCGTAGCACCTACCAGCACCAGCACTACCACCTCACTTCTTCTCCTCCTCGTCACCTCCTATATTCCCCCTTTATTTTCGTTTTTAATGCATAATGCGCATATATTTGAACATCCATTAGTACCTTTTGTCATATTATGCATGTTACTTTGCTGAATTTTATACTTCCACCAAAATACATCTAGTTAATTTTGTTTAAATACGCTAGTAATATAATATGTGTGTGTGTGTGTGCTTACACTTGGGCTAGTACAGTTTTAATGCTTCTCTTTTTAGTAGAGGCAAGTGAACTGAGAAAAAAAGCGTATTCATCCAAAACAGGAATGGACGACGGGGAATGAAAATGAAAAGAGCCATTCAAAAAGCTTTCGTAGCAGCTAAAAAGGAAATTATAACAAGGAGAAGTGAGTGGTGTTGTCGTTGTCGAGGGTGTTCTCTCAAAAGAAGCGGAGGAAGGAAGGAAGCTCTCCTGTGCTCCTTGTCTCTTCGTCTTCTTCAACGCCGCATTCCGTTCATTTTCTCTGCTGCTGAGTTGAAGTGAAGTTCAGTCCCCTTATTACCACGTTTTCTCCACATATGTATGCGTATCATCATCATCATATCATGTGTATGCTTTTGTCTATTACAAATGCTCATCATCATTTATGCATGTATGTTTTTTTGTATGTTGCTGCTATGCTTTTTGTAACAGACACATTTATGACTGCTGCTGCTGGTGGTGGTAAAGAAGATTACAATAAGACAGGAACCCTTGTTTCTTTCAGTTTTTTTTGTTAGACAGACGGCACAGAAGCCCCCCCTAAAATGTTGGAATTCCTTTCTCCCCTGGTTTTATTCTCACTCGGAAGTATGATTCCTTTTCTCTTTTTTATTTTATTTTTCTCCAAAAAATCATTTTTACCAGCTTTCTAAGGGAGGATACACAAACTAAAGAAGGAGTCATAAATGGAGCTAGTAATCGTAATAAGTGATGCCATGTGTGTAGTTATGCGGTGGTGGGAATATGCGGTACGGGACGCACAGGCAAAAAAAAGAACAAGAAAAACAGAGAGACAGCAGCAGTAGCACTCACACACACAATATTGCACACGTAGTCACATGATATGCATTGCGTAGAATAGAAAATGCTACATAATATGATCATCAACATCATCGTCAGCATCATCATATCCATGAAACTTTTCTCTACTTTCATTTCAAAGAAAAAGGAAGTGAAACTGGAGAGAGAAGAGAGAGACCGTTCTTTGAGGAAAAAGTAGACAAGAGAGAATTGGAATGGATGTAGAGCGGAGGAGGAGACCCAGAACGAAACTAGAAAAAAAAGAAGTACGTACGTTCGTGTATACACTGACGCTCGTCAACATCAACTTTGTTCACGGTCGTCACCGTCGTCGTCCTCCTTCATCCTTTGTCGTCAAAAGAGCCATACCAAAAGCAAAGCTTCTAAATGTAATCTTGTATTTCTCTGGAATTTTTTTAACTTGCAATGTGATGCGAGGGAACGCGCAACTAAAACCGAATCTATACATATCCATTTCATTCTTTTTATTTTTTTTGGGTGGGGGGGGAGAGAGAATTTTTCTATTGTGCTTTACGCTCTTTTTACATCTTTTTACATATATTTTTATCTTGTATGGCTTCATATATTATATTATGTAAAGTATATAGATTACGCGACGGGAAGAAGTGTAAGAAATACGAAAAGTTTGTGGGATGCAAAAATATGTACTAGGAACAGCAGCGAAGTCACTAGACTTTTTTTGTATGCATTAGCATTATTTCCTCTACTTGTAGTTTACCATATATGATGGGAAAATTGGAAGCAAACCACTATTAAAACTTTTGCCGGTTGTTCGCTTCGTTTGTTTTTTCCCGTCATCCTTCTTCTCTAGTAGCCTCCCAGGGCATAGACCTTGCATGCACCGCATCACCACCACCACCAATAACAAGAAGAAGACCAACATAACTAGTCATCCATGTACATACATATATATCACATAATATGCATACTACACTACAGCAGCATCATATCATCATCGAGATCACCATCAACACAAGTACATGGTGGTGGTGTAATATATATGGTATGCTCAAATGCACAAATTTAAGCCAATATATTCTTTCATTCTCAAAGTCTAATGTACAGTAAAACTATGAACTCTGGAAATGGAAATAGTAGATCAACGAACGTACTAAACTAGACGTATAGAGCAACACACATTCATACATGCATTCTACAACATACACACAAATTCCAAAAAATAAATGCATGTTCATGAGCTAAACTCAACAGCAAACTGGCTAGAAGAAGAGAAATGGAAATGGCGAAAAGAGAGAGAGAGAGAGAGAGAAAGAGAGTTCTTTCGAGGTTTTTTTTCTTCTTCTTCTTCGTATTTATTTCGTTTCTCGTAAACAAACGGCTCGAGTAACCGATTTCATTTTCCTCTCTCTTTTTTTTCTTCTGTTTTTACTAATATAAATACGATAGGTCGTTACAAGTACGTACGTATGTAGGTATAGGTATGTGTGTGTTCATGTGTGTGTGTATGTGTGTATGTTGTAGTACAATAATAATAATAATAATGCAGTAGTATGGTATCGACTAATGCTTTAGCCTGCGCGCTCCCATACATTTCCACATGAATCATTGTAAATAAACAATATAGCGTATCAAAACAGCTCCAGTTTGCGAGCAAAAGGGCAGATGGACACATACATGCACACAGGAACTATACCATATCATCAAAAGCAAAAATATAAAAAGGTTTCTCAGGAATTACCAAACAAAACTATGTGTATTTTTACTATCTCTTTTACTTTTCTTTGCTGTACTTTTTTTGTGTACTTAAGGTATTTACCTGATAAATCCACATTCAACATATTTTCCATGAAAGTGAACGTGTAAACTATTTCCCATTTATGTGTACAAAATGGCATGACAGAAAGTACAAGAATTTTGTGTGTATGGATGTATGTACGTATGGCATACATACAAACAAAAAAGCACACAAATATGTTCAGAGTACATAACCAAACCTCCACCACCACCACCACCATCCATTTTTCTCACGACTCGACTTACAAAAACTAACAATCCCAAAAACCCGATTTCATTTCATTTTACGCTAAACGCAACATAACTATCACTATATACCATACCATTAGATTATTTTTTGTCTGTGTGTCTGTCAATCGGGAAAATATGTAGGGTTAAAACCAAAGCCATTAAAAGGGGGAAACGGAGAAAAATCGTGGCATCACCAATCGAACCAAAAATCCCTGCCATTATACTTATTTCTTTTTCTTCTTTTTTTTCTCTTTCTCTCTCTCGTAACCGATTTATGGGTCGTTTTCATTTCTCACTAGAAGTATTTTCGGCTTGAAAGAGAGAGAGAGAGCCAAAATAACAAAAGAACATTGAACATAGGGAGAGCGGACCATGAACATTTTCCAGCGGTCATAATGGCCGCAATAATAAGCAACTATATTTTTTTGTTTCTTTCAGTATTTTTTTGGAGTTGGAGTTGGTCTGCTACTGACTGTGTGTTGTACACGTAATGGGGTTATTACATGTATGTTTATGTGTGGATAAAATATATACTCTTGGCGGTCAACAAACAAGCTTTTACTAATAATATCTGAGCAGCTGGAGTTTTTCTTTGTGGTGGTGGTGGTGATGATGGTGGGAGTTTCAAAAAGAAAAAAGTATCGCAATCGAATCGAATCGCAATGCATTTTATTGGCAATGGACACGGCATGATGGCACACAGGCACAAAAGCATACACACATTTTGTTTGTACTTTGCTGCTGTCGCTGCATAAAATATATAAATAGTCCGTGAAAGTAAATAACTGATGAAGAAAGTAGTTGTACGTAGTAGGTTTTTATGCAATCATCATCGCAACTATACTTTGTACCAACAACGTCACTCGCACACAGAAAATCAGCCAAGTCAAGCTAACAAACCGGATAGAGCTTTGTTGTCTCTATATGTCCGTGTGGGAGAGTAAATTAAAGTTTTACAACAACAGCAGCAGCAGCTTTTTTTAGATTTGGCTGTTGCTTTTTTACTTGACCAAAAAGTCCAGTTCAAGTTAAGTCTCTAATTTCCACACAGCTTTCTACTACGTCGCTCTATTATATCCCAACTAAATACTGTATATATTGTATGTATTTACACAACTATACATGTTTAGCTCATGACATCAATTTCTAGAACAAATAGATATTATCAAATCAGCACTCGCCATTATTATATACACCACCAACAAAATAATATGTATATAGTTTTCATTCTACCAGTGAAAAAAACCCATGCATTCAGTACCACCACCACTGCCATCATCATCACCATCACACTACCACTATCGTCATCAACGTCGTCAGCACCACCACCACAACTACTATAAAGAATCAAACAAGCAGAAAACAAGAAGAGAGTGAGGGTCTTTCATTTTACAAAGTAGAGTTGACTGGTATGGCTGGTTAAGCAAAAACAAACAAGGGAAGGCAGCCGAGCATTCACAATTTATTTAAGTACTCCAATAACTCCCTATTGTTGTGACGTATCATTCCATAAAATAATGTCATGTATGATAAATACATTAAAATATATATCTTTCTACCACTATTATGCATACAAATTTTGTCTGTATGATTCTTAAAAAAGTATGTGATCTTCACAGGCTCGTGTAAGTGTGTTTGGGTTGTGTTGAATGATGCAAAGACAAGAGAGACACGAAGAGAAAACAAGCTAGTTTGGGACAGACAGAGGACAAAAAGTAAGTGTTACTTGTAATGTTACATATTAGAAGACAGAGAGAGAGAGAGACAAGCCTGTTTGCAGATTGCGTTATAGTTTCATCCACCACCCGTCCCGTCCCATCTCTTCCAGTCACATTTTTTTACAATCACCGTCTGCCGCGTCACGTTCAGGAATAATATCGCAATAACACAGCAAAATGTAAAATGACTATGGACTTTTGATGTTACATTTATTCTTGTAAAGCTCAGCGAAAAAATAATGTAAAATAAAAATAATAATTAAACCGTGCCTCCTCTCGTTGGTCCAAACACAAAGACAAGCCTATATATTTTTTGTTATGTGATGTTGTCTTCCATTCCATCAAAGCACACAGCAGGCGAGCATTCTCTGTTCTGTTGTTGATTACTGTGTACTGATTGCATTTTACTTTGTGATATGCAATATTAGAAAAGAGTTATTATTAAGCATACATGCGTTCATATATGTATGCCTATTTTTTTACATCAACCAACAACTTTGAAGTTATGTAACAAGAGCAGCAGAGGGAAACAATTTTTCTCTAATCTAAATGGAAAACTAGACGACAGCGAGCTGCGAGATGGACTCCATTTTCCACAAAGTAGCTAACAAGGCTGATGGAAAGAAAATCCATAGTTTGATGATAATGATGAAAACAATCTCTGTGGATTTTTTTACTGTTTTTGTTTGTTTGTTATGTTATACTATGTATACGTACATGTTTACACATAATTTGTAACACCATGATATCATGATCCACTCCACTAGACTCATTGGAGCTGTGTGATGGTGATGATGGTGGTGGTGTCGTAAGTTTGTTTCGTGATGGGATATGTGATGTGATGGTAGTTGGTGTGTGTGTGTGTGTGTGGCCTTGCCTTGAGCAGAAAAGGCTTGTCAACCTGGTCATGGGCTCTCTTCGTCTCGTCAGCAGCAGCCGCAGTCGTCGCCTGATTGTATGGACTGTTTCTGTATCTCTTCTTTTTTTGTTAGCCCGGCTGTCCTCCACTCACACTCAACTCGTTTCAGAATCAGACACCCAGCTCAAAAGCTCATTCATTAATGCATTCTGCTTTCTCCACTCACAATAAACTTATCTACTAAAAGGAGAAAAGTGGTACCCATATTTTTAGATGGTCATGATGGAAAGGAGAAGGAGGCGGATGTACTAGAATGGATAGTTGGATTACATATAATACACTTAATATCCATAATCCTTATGAATACTCATACCACTTTTTTTTCTCACTTGCGAAGAATGTTATGTACATATCATAATAACATGCAACGGACCTCAGAGATGGGAAAGGGTTAAGTCATTCATGATGAGTAGTATATATGATGCTGTGGAACATCATCAGGGCCATTCTCATCTTTATCATCGTCATCTGTTTGTGTGATGATGATAATTATCTTTGTGAATTGTGATGGCATGGTGGTACATGTTGTTCATGACGGCAAAAGGGAAAAGAGAATAAAATTGAGAAAAGTATGACGGAATTATGGACTAGTGCAGCAACAGCAGCAGCAGAGAACGCAGACGGGACAACACTGCGAATCAAGTAACAATTTCCAAATAAAAACTTACAAACACACACACACAGACAGATGCCAGGAGGGCCAGTAGGGAGTTAAACATATATTTTCAGTTTATCAGAGTGAAAATGGTAATTTATGGCAAGTTGCTTGATTTAATCATCATCAGTCATTGAAAAAACGACCGTGAAAAATAATCAAGATGAAACATGACGAAAATCATGATGATGGTGAGAGAACAAGTTATATAATATGACTAAAATATATACTAGATAACATGTACATAATAATAATATGCTACTGCTTCACTACCCCCATGTTAAATGGCGTGTGTGTTGGTGGATGGATAAAGAAAAGGGTAAGTAAACCACTGTCATTACCGGATGCTCTTTTCTCTTCACTGACACAAAATACCCATGAGAGATTTTAGCGTTCGCGTTGTTAGCAGCAAAGCTACACAAGGAGCTAGTTTTTTTTCTGGCTCAGCGAGACACCCACACAAAAAGAGAGATTGGAAGAGATGAGCACACCAAGGAGCAGCACTAGCAGCAAATTTTCATTTGAAAATAAATATGGAACATTCTGAACCAGATGAGATGAGTCAAGACAGGAGACTAAAATATATATACCTATATTATTATCTTCCATTCTCTGTGTAAAAGCTTAACTTTACCAAGAGCAATATTACAACCAGCATTCATTCCATCGTTGCCACACACACCACGATTCTGGTGTGGTGGTGGTGGTGATGGTTGTGGAGGACGATGACGAGGAGGAGCGCACGGACCCCCTGAGGCCTCTTTTTTGCCGATAAGTCGATACGATGAGATCCTGCTGTTTTATGCGTATACCATTACTTGTGCCGCTAGGTACTACTTTCCTTCCTCCTATCATCATCGTCATCATTATTATTGAAACGGTGGTAGTAGTAGTGTTGTTCCTTGTTCTACAACAAGTATATATACATGCTTATACATAGTATATACTGACAGCTTATAAATACTACATTCTAAAATATATAAACAAATTCTACATTAAACTTAAGTAATATCGCAAGGAAGAAGAAAATTTCACAAAGGAAAGTAGGATACTGACTTTCACTTTAGATTTTCCAGCAAAAAAAAAACAAGAATGATTTTCCTCCCCAACTACTTTCTATTATCATTTTCAAGAGATTCTGACTTCTCTGCCTATCTAAACATACCATATTAAACACAACACATTGGCATTGTCGTTTCCAAAAGATAGTGAGGGAAATTGAGAGAGAGAGAGAGAGAGAGAGAGAGATCTATATATAGATAGAAAGGGACAGTGAATAGGAGACAGCGAGATAGAATGAAGGTGAATTAATTCAACGGAGAAGAAGAAGAGATGAAGCGAACTATTTTTTTTATATTCCGTGTCGTGGACACAAAAAGCCAGTCAACCTGAACAGGAGAGAAAAAAAGAGAGAGAAGAGAGACACACACTCACAAGGCATCACTGACTTTACTAGTCACAAAGTATGATATGATGGCAGACACATACATGAAGCAAAACCAAAAGAGAAAAGGATTATTATTTTGACTTGAAAATTTTACTTGCTCCACTGCTGCCAACAACAAGATCACATACACGCGCATATACACACATAGTACATACAATATCCTGTTCCTTTTTTTATATTGCCATTTCTACCTTGTTCACTCTCCGTTGTACATTTTTTCTTCTCTCTCTTTTTTTTGTTATTATGATATCGTCAATATGAAAATCATGATG
>JAHZNC010003363.1:0-21115 GCA_027744095.1 Zhuqinia jingwanae | reverse complement strand
ATATATATAACAAAAAATTATCGTAATACAACATAGTTACTATATAGCTACATCTACACTGTACCATACTAAATAATATAAAAGAAAAACAACAGTAACAAAAGAAAATACCAGGATATGATTCTAATCATGTATAAAAAAAAGTAAAATAATTAAAGTACATTTTTGTAAAAAAAACCTGAGATGATTTCGTTGATGTGGATTAACCAAAATATATATATCTGTCTAAAATCATGTAAAGGTAAACCAAATTCAATGAACAAAGCAAAAAAAAATGAAAATATCCAATACAAATGAGCAGATTGTTGAGTGCCAAACTAGAATAGATTAATAGATTGTTATCGTAGCAAAAAAAACGGAAAAAATAAAGATATGTGTGTATATTAATTGTTAATTAATTCATTAAAAATCAAAAGATGCACAAAAAGTTTTACGTATGTATATAGCATAGGTAATAGCTTGAAAATTATAATAACAAGGTAATTAATTACTTACTATCTCGCATTACAGCTGTACTATATATTATGCAGTTTCGGTAAAGAAAAATACAGGTACAAAATACAAAATAAATTTGTCATTTCAAATTTAAAAATAAATGAGCAAAAACAAATTATTGAATGTTATTTTTTTCATAAAAAACTCTTTTTTTTTAAATTTATTCAAAAATTGCTTACAGTATGCATCTTATTATTTTATTGTTGTACTTTTTTGCATACAATAATAATAATGCAGAGTATCATATTAATTAACTGACTGCCTATACATCTTTTACACGTAATAATTATAATATTTACAGAAATACTGCAAAAAAAAATCTGTTAAAACAAGTTTTTCTCGTAAGAAATATATCAACATCAACATTATGACAGGGAGCAAGGTTCCAAGATAATAAAGTTTACGCGTACATCGTAAAACATTTGTGATCGAAGTAAAGCATTTTTTGATGCTAAAATTAAAATAATACGAAAAAGTAATTAAAATCAAGTGAACACTTTGAAACAGTAGCCAACTTTGTGTTTAAAAGAGCGAGAAAAAACTCTTCTTTGGAATACTCAATAAAAAACAAGAGTAAAACTACAGTATTATCACAAATCACAATTCAGTCTTAACATCGTCATCATCATTCATGTCGTCTTCCCCAGAGTTAACATTATCTCCATTTTGCAATTTCAACTCGGAAATCCGGTACTTGACAAAGGAGTCTATCTTCTTGCATCCCGTGGTTGAGTACAGCTTCAAGTCCGCAGGCCAGTAAGTCAACATATCAGCAATTTTTCTGTTAAAAATATAAACACTAGTTATTATTATTGTTATTCAAAGTATCACTTAATTAATTTTTGTTTGGAAACTTACTCTGCTTCCTCATCAATTACACTTGGGTCCATCCTATGTTTTCTGGCGTCCACCTTAATACAGGAAATAACATGCTGTCGTTCCATCGGCAAAAATGGGATAAAGTAGTCGACGAGCACCTTATCAATCATCCGGCTTTTATAAAGGCCCGCTGAAAACAAACAAAATGAAAAATGTTGCACTAATTGATGTATAATAAGCATTTCATATATTTTTTACTTAAATATTTAGAAAAGGGATTATAAAATAACGACATTTCTCTCCAGATTGCTTACATTTAGTGTTGAATGCCTCATTGCTCAAAATAGCTTCAAAATCTTTAAAAGTGAGTTCCTCCCTCCTTCTTCCCTCTTTCCACGCTGTGTGAGTTATTTTAGTGATGTCGTTGGATCCAATGTTGCTCAAAAAGATAAAAATACTCTTTTTGTAGTCGTGACCGTCAAGAATCGTGCCCGGATGATGGATGTACGGTACCAACGCGTCCAGGACACCAGGGGGAGTTTTGTCCACTTCATCGAAAATGAAAAGGGCACGAGGACAATGTCTAACAACTTCCTCCACATTTCTCTTCACAAGTGTTTGATATTCCTGCGTATGTTCCTCATCCCCAGGAAAGTGGTAGCTGGACATGAAAAAGCGGACAAAACTGCTGTTCATGCCGTGGTGGTATAAAGCATCCATTAGCTTTTGGGCGGTAAACGTTTTTCCAGCGCCAGCCCAGCCGTGGAGGGAAAGTACAAGGGCTTTGGAGGGAGATGGATCCTCCAGATGGGCTTTGATTGCGGTGAGGGTGATGTCGTGAGCTAGATGTTGGCCAAATAGTTCCCTTTTCAGCGAGTGTTTTAAACCTTAAAAAAATAATTTGAATAAATCCCCATAACTTTAATTATTGCACAACCATTTGTGAAATGTCTTTAATATTTCTCGAGGAAACTTACGTTTTACTGCGGCATTGTGAATGTTGGGATGCTCACAAGTTTCGTAGCCTAGAAATGCGTAGGCCCTATTTAACAGTTGCCTCATCATCCCTGCTTGGACGATAGCGATTTGGGAGATTAGTAAAAGGAGGAAAATGTAAGATAAACAAACGGACACTGGTGCTATTCTTCCCCTCCTCTTCTTTCTCCAAAAGCAACATGATTCAAAAACTAATTTCATAATAATACTAAAATTCGTCTAGAAAGGATGATGATGATTATAATAATAATAATAATAATATGTGCTACGTTCCTAACTGGCTAATTAAATACTAATCGTAAATATTATTTTTTTAAAGAAAAATATCTACTTCGAGATCTCTTCTCATGCAACATGCAATCCGTTCAAATCTTTAATGCACTTTTCCCTTTTGTATGTTGTTGCTGAGCTGATGATTTTTTTACGTCAATCTACTTCGAGCTTATTTACTTTTTTCGCCCGGTTTGCGGTTTTTTTATGGGGCAACAACACTGTATGTGCTTAATAAGCAAGTCTACATATATACAACAAAAAGTCTTTGTCAAAGACAAGGTTTCGTTGTAAAAAGAGAAAAATGCATCAAATAAACGCAAGAAGAAAGTAGTGTGCAATTTAAATTTTTCACAACTTGTTTGCTGTAGTAAAAAGACTTTTCTATTACTATTAACTCCAGAAGAACACTGTTATAACATAATATACATAGCAAATTAATATTTTGTCTCAATTGCAAGATTTTTATAGCACATATTTTAATTCTTGTATGATTGTTATGATTCATGATACTTTTTATTATACTGCTTCTAAATTAAGTACTAGAACTAACATTTTGCATGATAGTGAAGCATCCCTGCTAATAGTTGAAAATTAAGTTTTTAGAATTACGAAGTTACAAAGTGTAGGATTCTAGTTAAGTTAAAAAGCAAATTGATGATCCTCACAGTGACCCTTAACCATCTTAAGTCACAATTTCGACGTCAAAACAGCACACACGAGTAATTATGACCAGGCATAATCTCACTTTACCCCAAACCTAAATATAAAGCAAAAATCTTATTATCAGCCTGAACTTTGCAATTTATTGTACGCAATTTCTTTAATGTTTGAACAATTAGAGAGATTATTACCCACAGATTCCCCGAATTCGAACGACACATAACAAAGACAATATTATCATTCATCATTCAGACTTTTTTTCTCCAAAATTTTCTTTCAAAATTGATCTAGATCCCAAATAATTGTTCTTGGAACAAACAGGTTACGCTAACAATCTTACAAAACAGATTTTGACACATTTTTACTATTAAATGTAATGTATGCCAAAGAAAATACAGTTGTTATGTATCCAATGTGGTGATTACAGCTTCAGGTTCAATGTAAAAATGCACATGTATTTAAATTTTAGCCAAAGAGTTTACATTGTTGTCATTTTAATCTCACTTCACGGAATCACAGAATGTTGTGGTTACATTAGTTATCATCCGCCGCGACCAAAATGGTACGAGTCACGGTTGAGAAGCTCAAGAACATCGTTCAGGCGAATGGATGACGACGTCGAAAGTGGTAATAATTTTTTTTTGTCTAAAACAAAATATTTTATGCTTTTCCGTACGCGCCATGCGCGTATAGTCAACTAAATACTTAAGCAATGTCATCATGTGAACGATATGGCAGATGAACCCCCAGTGCTAGAGGCTAGGATTATCGGAGGAACGCCGGCAAAGTACGGTGACATACCTTGGCAAGTTTCTGTTCACAACCGTTTATCACAACAACTCTGCGGTGGTACTTTAATCAACATCAATGAACTCAGATTTGTTCTAACCGCCGCTCACTGTGTCTGGGTATGTTATAAATTATATAAGTACTCGCTACAATTGTCTTCATTTAAAAAAAAATTGTATGTCCATTTAAAAATTTCCAGATTGGCGACATAAACGCTACAAACCCCGTAGCTCCCGAGCATTTCAGAGTTAACGCTGGAAATGTAAACCATCACAAGGTAGACCCCAAAAACAGACACTTTAGAGTTAGCCGAGTTGTGATTCACGAATGGTTTGATCCTCGTTACCATCTTAATGACATCGCCCTCATATTTTTACGTACCTACGCTCACGAGGAAACGGGAGTTGCCCCAATTGATCTTGCTGGGGCCGACTTTGCCCCTCCGGAATTTCTCAGATTATCTGGGTATGGGACGCGTAAGGTAGGAGGACCGTTAGACGGGTTGTTAAAAGTAGTTGAACTTCCCAGTGTAGATTGGGATGTTTGTAAAAGATTTGACCCATGGTTGACAAATAATCATTTTTGTGTCTCGAATACTAGGAGTGCAAATGAGCTTAGGGGCGTTTGCACAGGTAACTTTTTTAAATTAATAAAATTCCATTTATTTTTAGAAGTTGTATAATTATTCTAACATTGCCCCAATTAAACATATAAAAAATAAACATATTTACCCCCGAAAAATTTTTAGGCGACAGCGGAGGACCTGCTGCCGGTTATAACTTTACTATACAAAATTGGTATGTTTATGGAATAGTTAGTACAGGGTATGGTTTACCATGTGGCAGTCCGAACGCGGTCACCACTTTGGTAAGGGTATCCAGATACGTTGACTGGATACGTGCTTTTGCACTGACCCACATTTTATACTGTGGGACCGGTAATCCAAAGACGGATCCCTTCTCCAACTATCCAAAATGTCCGTGGCCGTATGATCAAAATCAGCACTAAAGTGTAACTCAAAACGGAATGTGATCACAAATCAAGTTCAAGAATCAAAATAAATTATTTTAGTCTCATGAAAATGTTAATTGTTACTATTACAACTGATTTTTCTTGTGTATGACATATTAAACTGAGTTGTCACTGACAACTTGTCAGCCTACGACTATGTAACCATGTATCTTTTTTACTATGAATTATTGCATTACGACTTCATTGCCGTTACCAAATCATTCTTTAATTAGTTTCTCGAAAAAAAGAAATACGCATGTGCCTGTTAAATTATGAACTGTGTCAATCTTATATTTGACTGGGTAGGTAGGTAGGTATGTATATACATTTCAAAGCAATCATTTTGATAAGAATCGTTTCTGATCAAGTTTCCACTTATGATTCAAGACCATTGTGTTTCTTAACAGGCGTACGTAATAATTCGAAGAAAACCCATTAATTAAATTACTATACATAAATGGATACATTGTCCGTATTCTTTACCACTTCTTCATATTTTACCAGTACATGAATTTAAAGTACCAATAAATGTGCTATATAAAGGCTGCGGATTTTAGTTAAGAGTACACACTTTTTTTAGACGAAAGATTACACTAAAGAGCCTTGCATCTGCAATGTCGTATTTTCCCAAGAAAAACAATAGCATAGTGAAAATATGTTAAATTGTTTCTCCCCGAAAGTCTATTTCCTTGTCATTTTTATATCACTTTTCCTGGAAGTATTATGCTATGGGCACAATTATTATCCACGGGAACTAAATTGGAAGGAACCAAGAAAAATCCGAGGCAATAATAAAAGATTCCATGGAAGGGCTGAAAAATTCGCCAGAAATGGTAAAAAATAATCATTTAAAACTAGCTCTTCTTGTATCACAGAACAACAAGTAATATATCTGCATAAAAAGAGATAACTTTGTATTTATGAATTTTATTCTCATATTTGTTATTGCTCCTGACGAGGACTTTGGAATAAAGTCGAACCGTTGAGCTGCATATGATTAATGATTAATTTAAAATCACTCGCTGTATCCGCATCATAATTTTAATTAAAATATATCTGTATTTATTGTGTAGTGGTTCCAAACATGCAAAAACGGAAGCAACATCTAGTAGGTGGAAAGATTGCAAACTACGGTGACGTGCCATATCACGTTGCTGTTCTCAATTGGTATGACAATGCAATATGTGGTGGCAGCCTGATTGAAATAAATGATCTGAGATTCGTAATTTGCAACATCTAGTAGGTGGAAAGATTGCAAACTACGGTGACGTGCCATATCACGTTGCTGTTCTCAATTGGTATGACAATGCAATATGTGGTGGCAGCCTGATTGAAATAAATGATCTTAGATTCGTAATTACCGCAGCACATTGTCTCTGGGTACCCTAATAAATAAATCAAATAGTTTTATATCGCTAAAATTGTTTAACCTGATTAATAATTACTACATGTTGTCTTCCAGATTGGGGACATCAACTCAACAACTTCAATATCCCCAGAAAATATAACGGTTGCCGCAGGAGATATAGATATATTCAAAAAAGAACCGCGAGATAAGCTCTTTTTGGCTAGCCGGGTTGTTATTCACGAATGGTACGATCCTCGTTACTTTTTAAATGACATTGCCCTTGTATTCCTGAAGAGCTATGCGTTCACCACTGCGGGCGTT
Organism: Zhuqinia jingwanae; assembly: GCA_027744095.1. NCBI lineage: Eukaryota > Metazoa > Arthropoda > Collembola > Entomobryomorpha > Paronellidae > Zhuqinia > Zhuqinia jingwanae. Next base: position 14,403 of record JAHZNC010003363.1, on the reverse strand, counting down.
AAACCAGCGGATCTCCCGGAAGCCGACTTTGGAAACCCAGAGTATATAACAATGAGCGGCTACGGTGCAGCAAAAGCAGGAGGTGATATTGATGGCAAATTAAAAATCGTGGAGGTTGGCGTTGCCAATTGGGACGATTGCAAAAAATATAACACATATTTGACGAATAACCACTTTTGCACTGTTAATACGCATACTGGTNAAAAAATATAACACATATTTGACGAATAACCACTTTTGCACTGTTAATACGCATACTGGTTTTATGAAGGGCTTTTGCGACGGCGACTCGGGCGGCGGCGGCGTACAGTGGTTTACACGACAAGACTAATAATAATGTTTTGATTTTATACTATACAAATTAATTATCCGAGGGGTTTTGATTTTGTAGGTTGGCTATAACTATACGCGTCAAAGATTCTATCTCTACGGTATACTGAGCACCGCTTTATAGGTTCAGACTGTGGCAGGCTTGCCGGAGAGGTTTACAAGATTACCGAGATACGTTGAGTTCCGAAGATATGCGCTGACTCACCTTTACTTTTGTGGAAGTGGTAATCCACACACGGATTCTCCATCAAAGTATCCAAAATGTCCCTGGCCTTTTGATGATTCATGCTACATTCAAAATAACTGCGCATGATTCAGAAAATAACATTTTAAATTAATTTCATCATACAATTTTCAAAGATATTTTGAAAAGCACATTTGTATTATTTACAATAAAGTAATAAGTAATTTATATTTTTTGTATATGTATTCACAATATAATTAAATTTAAATCTGTACCCAGCCCAAACCGTAATTTTACATATCGCTCAAGTAAATATAGGTTAAATATTCACCTTCATGGTTGCTTGTGACATGGTGAGCTGATTTTAGGTCTTAGTAACATGAACCAATGCTATATATGCATGACTTGTTCAAATTTTGGAAGCTTTTGGATTAGAAAATCAGTTCCTCTACCAGTCCCAAGTGCTTTTATAAGTATTAACCACCCGGCCGGAAGCAATCGTCCCTACACCTGAAAGTCATGACCCTGTCCTAGCTGGAGAATGTCGTAGACTCCACCTGTTGAAATGAAACTATTATTGTAATTTGCGCTGCTGCGCTAGTTTTTAATCTACGGTAGGTGAATGATTTCTGATAGAACATAATTATTATTATTCACTGCATCTACATCTCTCATCTACTGTGAATTCTGGTTCACAACCCCAAAAAAGGCCCATGGGGGAAGCACCAATAAGTCGATTAATTTCGTAAAAAGATAGAGTAAATATTAATATATAAAAACCGTTCCAGTAGTGTTGTAATATACAGATAATTTTGGCCACGCAAGTTCTCATATTGCCCCAACATTAAGTATTCTAGACCGAAAGAACAACGCTAAAATGATGGGGATAGGAAAGAGGAGAGAAAACATTTCTTCCAACTTATTTCATTCCCGTGATTACGAAAACATTTAGATATGTCTCTAAAATTCCTTACATTATGAATTCGCTACATATTCCACACTTGTCGGTTGGCTTGTTCTCAATCTTAAATACCTCATTGTAAGGAATTGGGCTAATTATAATAAAATAATAAATAACAAGTGGCAACGTAAGATAGGTCGAATTTATCATTCATTTTTTATTTAGTAGTCGGTTGTCCCCATTTTTATGAAATTTAAGGCATCTTTGTAAATTAAATTAAATAATGTTTAATTAAATTTAAAAAAGTAAAGAAAAACAGTTTGTTTTTAAATCAAGAAATTGTGCATTTACTCTAAAAAATTCCCCAAATTCATTTAAATATCTGTAAAATATAAAATTTATTTAAACATGACATACGACATACAATGAATTTATAAACGTCCGAAAATATACATACACTCAATTTATTTAAATAATACTGCATTTAAAAATTAATTATCCTAATAGTTTGCTATCATGGTCATTGGTCATGATCACGATAAATGCTTTAAATCATTTTTGCTGATCTGAACTGAGTTTCAACAGTTTTTAGTTGTTCCTTCGTAACAGTGCCTAACTGTAAGCCATCCAACGAAAATCTTTCAATGCTATTGGCAAATCGTCCTGTGAGCAGACTATGGATTCCTTCCAAAGTTATCTGAAAATAATGGAAAATAAGGAATTTTTTTCCAGACAATACCAATTTGTAGGTAGTAGGAAAATATAATAAGCACTAACCGACTTTACAGGCGCGTTAGACTGAAGATGTAGCTCTGCCAGGGACATGTGTCGAAGTACTTGATCGAACAACTTGTCTGTGATACCTCCCATTGCTTCCATACCTAGAAGTTCTAATTTCTTCAAATCTGCAAAAAAAAAAATTTTGTAAATGTATTTTTTCAACAAAAAATATTAGGCGTGTAAATACACATAATTTTTAATGAACCATTTTGCTTACTCTTTAAATTTAAGAAAATTGGATTCTCATTCTCATCATCCTCATCTCCCAAAAAACAATCATCACCCAGCCCATCACAATTATCCAAGCATACCTCCTCTAAACGAGGCAGTCCCTTCCAAACCCCCCTAATCTCCTCTGCGTTCCAATGTCGTATTTTTATAGTTCTCAGATTGGGACATGATGTATAAATTTGCTTAACTTCAGGATAAGTCACCTCGGCACAAAAATCAGAACGAACCGAGATATCCAATTTGACCACATTATCCCTTGGGATTTCGCCGGAAAATAAAAAGTTCCATAATTCCTTGGTTTCAATTTTCGGGCCTTCAGAGTCAATCCAAGGCATCAGAGGATCGGACTGCAGTCGCTCCGAATCCGCACAAACCTTAATTTCTTTCAAGTTTGGCCACGCAGGTTTCTCAAATCCAGGAGATGGCATGGCGCAATGCTGGGATGTATTCAAAATTTCAATCGTTTCCAAGTTAGGAAATTCCATTTTGAACACAAAATGGTACGGATTTTTTATTGACACTACAGCGTCCATAATACCATCTACATGACGACTAGACATCATCATAAGTTCTTCAATTAGCGCTCCATCCACATCAGCCAATTTTGTGCCCCTCCGGCTTCCCCCAAAACACATGGCTTCTAGCAGAACCACTGCCGGATTACTGTGACCATATAAACTCAACACACCCCATGGTAACGAAAGATACTCCAAATTGTTACTGGATTCCTCTACTAATCTCAATAGAAACTCTAAACACTCTAGTCTCGACTCAAAGTCAGTTACCAATTGATGAATAGATAAGCTTTTCAATTTTTTAAAACTTGAAGGGATCATCATTGTCATTGGCACACTTTCCTTGTCTTCTTCAGACTGTGGTGCAAACTTTTTCCATGGTGTTACATTTTCCAGAATCAATCCCCTAAGATTTTGCAGTTGCTCCATATATTGAACAATTTGTCTAGAAAATATTGGGATACCCAGGCGCCACAGTCTTAGATGGGTTATTCTGGGACCATAGCATTGGAAGAAGGTTTGGACAGGTGTGCTAAGCAAGGTAGCTTCATTATTTAACGTATCTTCACAAGGAAAATAGATTTTTGAGCAAGCAGGTAAATTCGACAACGCAGTCGAAGTTGACGATGCTGGAGTAGTAGTAGCTGTCCTGGTGATGACACAACAGCGGTTTAAAAATTGTTTAAATTGGTCATCAGTCTTATTGCTCCCCGAGGAAATGCTCCTGAAATTGGTTTTAATTTCCCGTGTCGTTTCTACACTGTTTGACCTAATGTAATCTTCCGCTATAGTTTTGGCAAGTTTTGAGACTCTGCGTAGTCGTAGCAACGCATTCACATGGAGTAGAGGTAGAAGGTGACCCTTTAAAATCTTAAAATCCAATATAAAAAGTTTATTTTAAAACCACATTTAAGTAACTGCAAAAATTTTTAATAATTATTTATTATTGCTGTTTAATATAATATAATATACCTTTTCATCAATTTCCAGTAAATTCATGTTTCCTTCGCTTGGTGCCTGGACTAGACTGATATAATTATTATGAGTGTCTCGCATGAAATACCCAATTTCCTCCTTAAAAAGTTAAATAGTTTAATAGCCAAAAACTTACTTAATCTTTTTAACTAGAAAAATGTTTTCCGGTTTTACTGATAGACAGATGATTTATGATATGAATAGGTATAAAACTTCATGCGTGCATCACTTCAAAACTTTAATACACTTAGTCTTGTTTTGATTTGTTTTCCTATTTAACTTGATGCTGTTTGTTTGACTTTGACTCTTAAAATTTGTTGTTATACACAGACAGGATATCCCTAGGCTCCACCCCTTTTATTGCTGGATATGTACTCACACACGCTAACAAATGTTTGCATTGATGGGTACGCGTATTTTTGTATTTTTGTTTTAGTTGGCTGTCAGTTGGGGAGATTTTTCTTGTGGCTTTTTCAGTTGGGTTTATGTATTACGTTTGTGTAAAAATTCATTCGTCTTCCTTCACCACCAACAACAAAACCAGCGAGGCGAGATATTACATTACATACATTTTTTTTGGAGAAAATGAAATGGGTCTCTAATTTTTTTCTTTCTTCTGATTCATTTGCTGTTTTTGTGGAACATATATTTGTTTAAATTAAAGTGGGAAATCAACCAAACGTTTACTCTTGACCCAATTTAATAGTTAATTAGTTGAGAATCGACAGTGATGTACTTTTGGAAAATGTTAAACAGCTTTGGTTAAAGATATATATATTTCTCGTAAATTTTCAATAAGGGAGCTAAGCGGCTAAAGTTTGCTGTGGGATTTTAATTTTAAGAGTTGATTTTGGTACAATTAAAGGTTTTGAAAGTGTTGACATCGCAATTGGTAAGGATGCAATTACGTTAAAAAAAACATTCATGCTTGATTTTGTTTTGTAAAATGTATACTTTTTGGCTTGCACTAGTTGGGCTAGTTGTTAGATAAAAAAATAGTTTATGATTTTTGTCATTTGATTTGTGTAAGTTTGTCTGTTACTCCTGGCCTTCCCATCTTAGTTTGAAGTCACAATCCTGCTGTGGTGCTAGCTATCCCACAGGAGGTGCCATTATCAACAATCGCTGCCCCAAGACGAACCAGGCGACGCCTATAACTTTAAGCAATTTTATTTTTCAACATTTTGAGAGACTAAGGTAACGTATATATAATAATCTCAGTTATTTAAATTTGGCTAGAATAGTTATTAATTAGAAAAAAATAATTATTTGGTGTGATTTTAGAAGAAAATAACTGAAAGAAAACCATGGCAGCAACGGAACAAGATTCACTTGCCCAGTCACTTTCCGAGGAGGAATCTGAGTTGGTGATTCGTGAAGCAAAGAGTAAAAAGAAGCAGCCAGCAAGTCCAACTCTCCGAACCCGGCAGGGCCAAGGGTACAAGTTTTCGGCAGAGCAGCAGACACTAACTAGCAACGACTTTGACTTTGCTACTCAATCCAAAAATGGCACCAACCATTCGTCATCCGAAGAAGGTGAAGAATCGGAATCCTTTGTGGATTTATCTCATGAAGTTGTAGGAGAGGTAGTGAATGGAGAATGTGTAGTAGTAAAATCCACATCAGCAGTACCCACTACCCCTACAAAGTTTACTCCACACAAGAGAACTGCAGAACTGGCTGAAACCGGGGATGAAGGAGTTCACCGGAGCGAATGGAAGTCCACCTAGTAGCCCTGCTCCCAAAAAGAAGAAGCAATGGGATGATTATGTAGCAGAAGATGATGCAAAGAAAGGGATCAAGCCTCGGAAGTCATCTTCTGAACAGCAACGAATTTCAAATGGTACCATCTGTGCGATTTTGATGGGCGTCTTGGCAATTATTGCTGGATCAGCTTATGCTTACACTATCTATCCAGGGGTTTTAGGACAATTATCCAGTAATACACCAAAGCCCATCGCTGCCGCCGGTGCATGGAAAAAAGCACACAACTCATTTTTCAAGGGTATTCAAGCGATGAAAGGGGATTTTCCCAAACAAAACAAGTAAGGCATTTTTTAACGTAGATTAGTCGTTATTTTTATATCTTAAGCAATTCATCTCTAATAATTTTTTTTATCAGGGAAACTTGGATCCAGCTAATTGCTGCGATAGGGTCCACTCTTGAAGTGGCTGAGCCTACTCATCCTGCAGCCATCACGGTTCTTCTGCCTCCAAACCTCCCCGAGAAATTTTCCACCTGTTTCCTCAATAAAGTGGCAAAAAAACTGAACAGCGTAGTTGCTCCAGTAATTCAAAATGTTACAGACAAAAAATCCGCAATACCTGCAGACCCTAAAATTCTCTCTCCTGCCCTCTTCAAATCCACCTCCATCTCCGCCATCCGCGCCGACATTGACGCTTACCTGAAAACGCAAGGGAAAGCGGTGATTACCCAGAATATCGACAAGTTCACAAAGGAAGTTGATCTCTTGGTTTTTCATGGTCTCTGTGATAATTTTCATGCGATAGATAAAAGAGCAACCATTCTCTTTCCTGTCCGTGTCCCACAAAGCATTTATGAAAAGTATGAATGGATACACGGCAGAGGGGGAGACATTTCTAATGACTATTTGAATACGGCTTTTCAACGGGTTGTGAGTGCAGATACGGGACCTGCGCTGGTGGCGAGGATTGCTGATTCCGTCATTTTACTGAACGAAGGGGATAATTGTGCTTAAAATGTTTGTAGCGTCTTGGTTTGATATTTTAAAATGAAAAGTACATCTTTTGTTGTATTTTCTGTTGGGAGAGGAAGGGGATTTCACTCTTTTGTAATATATTTTTGCATCAAAACATATTTTGTTGTAGTATTATTACCTTTGTCTGATGAATTATTGTACAATTTTCATTTTTTATAAAAAAATTTTTTTTGTTATTTTTGAAATACGATTGGATTAGAATAGGTAAGTTAATTAGATTAGTAATTTATCCTTTTAAAATCAACTTGTTTCCGTTTTCTTGGTTTATTGTATTGATTTTGTTTGTGGAAGTTATGATGACGTGACCGTGATGAATTGCAAAATTGGTTCGATGGTTATAAATGTTTTGAATGTCGAATGTCACTGTAGTTAGTAGTAAAAATGTATAAATCTTGAAGTGTTTCTGTGTTTTTGATGATATTGTAAATAGTTTTAAATTTCAATAATAAACTTGTACTGAAAATTTATACATGCATAATAATATTATACTCTATTATTGTGTAAATAATTAAATAAAAACCCGGAATATTTCATATTGATTAATTGAATATCTTTAATCATCAAAAGTTCTTATATTTACTTGATGTTGTGTGGGTGGTATAAAATATAGTTACCTATATGTAATTAATTAATTATATTGTATAAATCATTTAAACTATATTTACAGCATAAACTTAGCAGGCGAATCCTTTACGCTGAAAACTTTCAGAGAATGTTGGACTTAACAATTAATATGTTGAAATTATGCTACCGTTTGTCGTTCATTAAATTATCGTTAATATTCATCGTCATCATCATCAGCATTGGAACTTGGTCCCCCTGGCACTTGCTGTTGCTGCTGCGCTGCGGCAGCTTGTGCCATTTGTTGGGCGAATTGTTGTTGTTGCATCATTTGCCATTGGGCCTGCTCTTGTTGTGCTTGCTCCTCCCGGGCCTTGGCAAACAGTTCTTGTTGTTGACGAAGTAGCTCTTCCTCTGGAATTCCCAGGTGCTCTAGACGGGTGGACTGACGACGGCGTTTGGCTGCAACTTGTTTACAATCCTCCATCACCTCTTGGGCGGCTTGGCGAAAGTCGCCAAAACCAAGTTTGTCAAGGGCTATACGCAAGCAAACAATTACACACAAAGTCGAAATAAAACACCCAGCTTATTTGGCATTTTATAATTGTTTTATTTGGGTTGCTGTGATGTATAATTTTAATTACCTTGTAACACATGTTCAGGTGATATGGTCTTCTTTGTCTGCTGATTACAGATTTCATTGGCTTCTGAGCTTATCAAATGGATAAATTCTGTGCAACAGTTTAAGATAAGTTCCCTCGAGTCATTGGCCACTCTGATTGTTGGAAGGATTTCCTTAATCATCTTGTTCATCGCAGCTCGTGGAATGGTAAGATCTTCATCGTCGTTACTGGCCATATTTTTTTTACCAACAAATTTGTAATTCCTAATAAACTAGTCAACAAAAAGTAGCAAATTTCAAATTTTATTATTAATATAATATATTCAATACAAGCGCAGCCTGAGAGTTGCAATCAGTCAGCTTGTTTTTGTGTAAACTTGCCAGTGTTTTCTATAATCAAAAACTTGTCTGGTTTTTAATAATAGGTATTTAAATTCCGCGTCGCATCAACATGTAAACAAACCTTTAACATGGTGCAAATAGACCGCTTAGCCCAAGTACTCTATGGCTGTGGTCTGAGAATACATTTTTCTATATGCTTCGTTTGTTGAAAATCCATTCCATTGAACTTTTTTTTGGTGCGAGGGAAAATGTCTACAAAAAAATCAGCATTATACACTTGATCAAATGAAAACAAAAAATTTATTACAATATAATTTTGTTCAGCAATTTGTTAAATTACTTTTAAATTATTGTTAAAGTGTTAATTTTTTACTACTGAATTTGTTAGTGGTCGGAGGTCTAAATTTCGGGTTTAAAATTGTTAAAAAAGACAAGAAAATTATTTCATGTGATAACAAGGCGGAATAAAATCAGGTACGTTTGATATTGAGATGATATATAATAACCCATTGAGATGAGATTTAAAAATCGGTCGAGTAATTTAATTCGCTTCTGAGATATTGATAGAAGACTTAAATTTCTCGACTAGGTATTTGATTGAACATTTTGATTTTACTGCTGCGTTGAGATTTTGTTTATCATTAAATTTTGGTCATTTTTAATTTTAGTAGGCGACAAAGGAATTTTTTGTGCGGTGCAAACTTGGGCCGCAAAGGCATCAATTTATTGACGCTGAAATATTGGTGAATGAAATTATTATTATTAATAACAATTCATTATAAGTATATTTTATATCTGAATTTTTATAAAAACAGTTGGGTTATAATAAATCATCATTGTTTTATTCTTTAGAGTAGCTCTCACCGTCACCAAAATGGTGCTAAGACGCAGCGGCGGTGGGAAACGGATCCGAATGGATGATCCTATTCCGGAAGAGTTCGATGTTGCCTCTCCCGCACCTGAAACACCTGCAGGAATGCATGGTGGCATGCCCGTTTTTGATAACTCTGATCTTTTCGGTGAATCCTACGAAGAAACTGGAAGTGATCTCTCCCATAATAATGCTCTGGATCCTCCTTACCAACAAAATCTCTACGGTGGATCCAATATTTCTGCGGCCGATATTTCAGAACAGCCAACACCTTCAGCACCAACTACTCGAACACGAAGAGCTGCTGCTGCTGCGGCGGCCGCAGCCGCCGCCGCTCAACAAGCAGTGGTGCACCAACCTCCCCCTCCCCCAATTGTGACTACTCCCACAACCAGTGCTGCAGCCGGTAGAAAATCAAAGCGACAAGCAGCTGCTCAAGCCCAAGCTCAAGCAGCTGCTGCCCAGGAACAGCCTGCATCCCCATCCGTGTCAACAGAGGAAGGCGTTACCCCAAAACGTCGACGTGGAAGGGGTAAAAACAAGGAACCCAAAACACCCGCAGCTAACACCAGCGGGGACAATGTTCAAGACCTTCAGGGAGTTGTTGACACCACAGCCGCCATCGAAAGATTTGCTATTAGTGACGAAGATGACGACAGCCTCTACTCCGCCATCCTCCAAGGAAAGTGTTCCCTCCAACAACATTATTTGCTGTGATGACGCCCGCAAGTCAAGTAGAACGGAGGTTGCCCTCATGAACATTTTGGAAAGCTTGTGGGAGAAAGCAGAAGATGGAACTTTAGAATACGAACAAAATGTGCTACAGGACGGGGCAGAAGCGGATGAGGATGATTTGTACAACATCAACATGTCTTTGAGAAAGATTAGCGTATTCTACGGATGTCATAGTTTTGACAAGTGTGACGTCTGGGATAAGCTTTTTCGTATTATCCGAACCACCGTGGAAACCATCGGGTCGTATCCCGTGGAGTCCGTCAAGTATGCCATTTCCGCTTGCTACTTTGCATTACTATGGGATCTTAAGAATATTCAAGAGAAAGGGGAGCACGGCGTGAGTGGAACAGATGACGTACCCAAATTACACCGAAAGTTGAATGACTACATGGGCGCCATGAAGATTTTAGTTAGTCATCCAGAAGCACCTCACACCTTCCGGGAAGAGGCATATACCTCAATTTGTGATGGTCTTATCGTATTTTGTGAGCAGCTTTCCGGGCAGAAATGGATGGAAACTTTGGTCTATCAACCGGACGCTGAGTTGCAGAGGCTTTTGAACAAGTTTATGCAAGATAACGTGTTCAGTGATGTGAGAGATGGGGAGGAGCTAGATGAACATGCAAGGATTGAGCTACTTCACAAAATGAGGAATTACCTGGCACAGTTTTGTAAACTGATAGTATACAATGTTATGCCCATCAGTGCAGCCAGTGATGTGTTCAAGTATTACGTGAAGCATTACAATGACTACGGGGACATCATCAAGGCGACACTTGGCAAGGCCAGGGAAATTAACAAAAGCAACTGCGCACTCACCATGATAGTTAGTTTGACCAGTGTATTTGCAGAGCTACCAAAGGTGAATAGCTGGATGGTTGATAGGTCATGTGATGAGTTTAATGCACTAAAGGATTTAGCCAAAAGATTCGCTCTGAGTTTTGGATTGGATGCGGTAAAGAATCGGGAGGCAATTACGGCGCTGCATAGGGAGGGTATCTTGTTTGCTGTGAATCCATTGGAAAATTCAGAGGATCCTACCGGACCACCGCCAAATTTGACTTTCTTGGAAATTTTGGCTGAGTTTACGAATAAGCTATTGAAGCAAGACAAGAGAGTGGTGTTGCAGTATTTGGATCATCGGGTGGCGTCTGCGGTACCAAGTAGCCAGGGAGCGCAGTGGCAGCCGCTGTACACCTACAGGAATTCGCTAATGCATGGGGAGAGTGATAAAGATAATCAGCCGCAGTTCAGCAAGAGGGCTTACACGAGGAAGAAGAGAGGCGGAGGTGAAGGAGTGGATGGGGAGGGGGAGGATCTGGATGCAGAAGGGGTTGAGGAAATGGACCAAGATGGGAATTGAAAAGTCTGCTTGCAGGATCGCTTTTAAATTTACAAACCTTTTTAATAATTTAAGCCATTTGTTTCATTTCATGATAATTCTCAATTTAACTGTTGTATTTAATTAAGTTAATTACATATTACATTTATCTCCAACTTGCATTTTATGAGGCATAACCGATTGTTCTTACTTATATATAATAATAATAGTCATCGTCATTAAGTTCTGAAGTTTTTGTGATTTTCTGTCATACAAAAAATTGTAAATTTGTATAGCCATAATATAATATTTTGCGATATTATTGTATGGTACTTTTTACCACAGTTGCACTAGAGACAGGGAGGCTGACTGGTGAAAATTTGTCATTCCTAACAAAAAAGTAGTAATTAAGGACAGTTTTTAAGCTTTAAGTTCTGTAAAGATTTCCCATCAAATAATATTTAAGTGTGTATCATTTTAAATTAAAAATTTCTTAATGTTGAAACAGAGGGATGAAGAAAAAGGTGTTGAAGTGTATGTATATGAGTGTACATTTATTTTTATTGTAAATTAATATACCGTTTTAATTAAAAGTTAAAAATTTTATTGTTGTATGTACAAAATCTATAAGAAAAAACAAATAAAAACTCCCATTGGAAGAACTAAAATGTAATAATGCACGTATCTAAATTAAAATTATTGCAAGCTCGCAGGAATCCACTCGTTCGTCGATTATGCTCATGTATGCTATTATTATTAACGATACGAGATGAAAGAAAAGTAATTATTTTTTTGTAGGTCATAATCATAATTTATGATCATAATGCATAATGGCGTAATGTAATAAAAAATATTTTCATGATGTAAATCATCACACGATATTTCTTCATACCTACATATACCAATGCGTATAAACGGCCAGGGCCAGGCCATTTTCTTTTCCGTTTTTACTCTTTCTGTGTCCCGTACTCGCTGGCTTCCTTTTCCTTTGTAATTTCCTTCCCTTCATTCTCCTTGTCTCTCGTTTATTTCCACACATGCTCATCCCCTTTTTTACTCCCTAATGTGCATTCATTTCTTGAAAAGAGCGAGGAAATAACCCAGACCCATATAGAAAAAGGAGACGTTCCTATTCTGTAGACCAAGAAACAGACTATAAAACAGCAGAAAGTAAAAGCACACATCCATGGACCATTAAAAGCAAAAGAAACCAGGAAACTGAACAGATGCACACACATGTAATGTGATTTTCCCCTCTCCCTTCATCTCATTATCATCATCATCACATTCACTGCAGTGCAGTTGCATGCCACATTGCATCTTCTCTTGGCGTTTGAACAAATCACGGAACAAAACAGATTTCTCTCGGCAACTGTGTACACTGTGTACTTACATACAACATACGACTTTTCCTCTTTTTTCCTACTTCCCATTTTTTTTTCATCCAAAATCTCGACCACATCACAAAATCCAGCAGCAATGCAAAGATGTATGTAATATATACTCTGGGGAAGTTTGTCAACTCTCGTCTTGCAAAAAAAAAAATTACAAACAACAAGACTGATTTTTTATTTCTCTAAAATAAATGCTTATTTATGTCATCTTCCTTCTTCCCACCCACGCGTCATTAGAAAACAAAACACATCTTCAAATCCCATTGCATCAACAATATTCATATTTTATATAGTGAAAAGAGATCAAATGCGATTTAAAAAGCAAATATTTACATGGTACACTAAGCTATCATCATGATCATCATATCACGTCAGCAACATTTTTTTTAAACACACAAACCCGATAATTTTTCATGATCCAGGTCGACATTCAATAAACAAAACGAACATGATGATCAATGTTCATTTTATAACAACATGTCGTAGGTATGCATTGCATTGGTATCTATGTATATCATTAGTATTAACTTCTCAAACTCAAAGTCAAGTTCATAGCCATAACAACAGAGCTCTGCTGAAAAGTAAGCATCATGAATCATGATCATCACAGAATCACAGATCACATTATAATGCCAAAATGAGTAAATGAAAGATGATCTCTCTCTCAAAAGCTCATTCAAGTCGAATCTTTATAGCTGTTTTGTATTTTTGGTTGCGCAACAACCCACAGTCTTCTTAGTCAACTCCTCCACAAAAATATTTCTAAAACATAATGTTGAATGTTTGAGAGGAGATGTCATGCCATGCTTTAAAAAAACAGACAGATAGATGTGCATTGACTTTTTTTATTTGGTGTTGTTGATGAATTAATCTATTTTGCAAAAAAAACAGAGCCCATAATCAAATAACGTGTTTTTTCTTCTCTGAGCAAGCTTTTGTGTCTCCTTTTGTCTTGGAGCAACTAATATTTTAGTTGGCACCTTCCTCATCTTTTATTCTTTGTGCTGTTGTTGCACATAGCAATTGCGACATGTCTTTCAGCCAGCCTATTCCTCAAAAGCCATTATTCCAACGACGCCAACTTTTATGACAGCAGCCCCGCATAGTCACCACAAAGTCAACCATCACCGCCATTCAAGCTAATAGCAATAATGTAGCTTTAATATATGTAATTATCATCACTACCAATACACTTTGCTCTGATTTACAAAAAAAATGTAGTATTTTTTATTGTGCGTGTCTCTGTATATATCTGTCTATGCCAATATATTCATGTTGTATGTCTGTTGTTGTTGGGGTTTTTTGTGTGTAGAGTAGTGTGAGTGTGATGGTGATGGATTGAAGCAAAACATGAAATGAACTTTGCTGACTTGAAATGAGCCTGTTTTTATTTATGGATAAATTTAACTTGACTTGATGATCATCATCTCCATATTATCATGATCATGAATGGTAGACATATATAAAAAGCTACTTACTTTTAAGTCTCTTCATCTTGTTATTTTTTTTGGTGGGTATGCCCATTAACATACAAAAATCCAAACAGTACTTACGCAGTATGCTTTATGCAACTGAGAAAAAGTTGTATATGTATAAAAAATGTTAAATATTTTTTAGGGGACTGGGTTCATAAAAACACTAATAATAATGAAATGTAGCAATGAGCTCTCTTCTCTTCTTCTCTGTATTATGCAAAGCCACAAGCCAAGAAAAAAAAGTTAAAAATAATTTGGTTTATGGATGGATTCATGGATGTAAAATTCTGTGACTTGACTTTGTGTTGTTTGTTCTTGTGTGTATGTATGTATGTGTGTGTGTTACGCAAACAAGAAGAAAAAAAATGAAGATAAGATGAGATGAGAAACGCAGAGAGAAGAAAGATATATACCAAAAAAAAAAA
>JAHZNC010003362.1:0-15041 GCA_027744095.1 Zhuqinia jingwanae | reverse complement strand
ACTTATATCCAAGAACCTCAAAAATATGTATTCCAGCTTAAGGAAAACTTGAAAATTGTTGGGACTGAGCCAAACGTAAAATGAGAATGAACGCTGTTTGTATAAGCTGCGGTATTACGGAAATATAATGGTTAAGCTTTTTTAGTCGAGCTTATGTTTCAAAGTCTCTCTGGTGAGATGGAAACCACTTGCCAGATACTCGGTTAGATGTTTTGAGTTTTGTGGACTATCATTTTCTTTTATTGCACAAACTTGTGTTTTAGCTTCACGCAGAATGATGAATAAACGTAAAAGGAGTGCAGTCTTTCGAGGATAATTATTAATATTATCTGGAATGAATAAATTTAGTCGTATAATGTTCTAGTGTCTTATTACATTAATTTGGTTTCCCTGGAGGATTGACACAAACACAAGTTGCATTTGCTTATTTGGGCTGAGTGCTCATTCAATTTCATGTTCAAATGCATTCATAATGGTGTGTCGTAGGTATGCGTATGTATGTACTTATTATCAAAAACATTTAGAAAGACTTTTCCGCTAACTTACGAATTGTGCATTTATCTATCTTCAAAGAATAAACAATGCAGTGATAAAAACACAAAAAGTAAATTACAATCTTATAGTTTAACTTGAAAAAGCTTTTTCTCGGTGGTAAGCATCAAGGGAGGGAGGGGCTGTTTATCCTTGTTTATCTCTTATAACTCCCTTTGGATACCCCTTAAATCTGAATTTCTATAGCGCTCCATTCTCTTAAAGAATACCGCTATGAATTGTAAGTACAAGTGTACTTGGAAAATACTCTGGACAACTGAACTAAGTAAAATTATGTGCTTGAGAATATTTTTTTAAATCACAATAACCCTACTCCGAGTCTCTAGATGATTTCGATGTTGTTCCAAGTTTACTTCAAATTCCTAAATCTTAAAACCTTGAAATTGGAAATGGCAGACAGAGGTGGTCTGTTGCTAGGCGTTTGTGAAGAGTGTATTAAATTGAGAACTTTAAGTATTTTTTGAACTCGATGATAGTACTCAGATACTTAACATAAATAATTCGCAGATTATAAATTATAAGTTATTTACAGAAATATCTCCCGATTCATGAATGTTGCTGAAAAAGTCTCCGAAACTATGGAGATCAGGCTAACCTTTACAATTTATAATAATACATGTTGTAGCAGCCCAACATTAAATAGAAGCGAGTTACCAAGCACGAGAAAAGTACAGGTGGAATCTAAACGTGTATACAGTAATCATTGGGTTAACAACGTTCCCTACCTTCCGTTGGAAAGTGGTAATGGAGTTATAAATTGTGGGAAAATTCCAAATGGGCAGACGTGGCAACACGTACTTCACGTAAAGTATACACCGGGGAAAACATTATGGTTATGGGAATGCTTGAATGATGACTGGACTCCGCAGTCACTGGAGCATGAAGATAATTATATTCATTCTGTGACAAGAAATGATATTTTATCTGCCATGTATCTGGAAAAGTGATATATAATTTTTTCCATAAAATGCGAAACTTTGTTTATTGGTTAATGCAGTAGCATATCGCAGAATTTTTTGTCGTCTCGATCTAGTTTGTTTGATAAATTACATCAAAAACGTAGAACGGCACACGTGAAATCATATGCATACATAGTTAGTTGGTTATGTGGTTTCCGTAAAAATAGCAGAAAAGGTTTTTACATGTAATTAAGTTTGAAAAATCATATTAGCTGCTATTGAAATTTCAGTTGAAAACAGCACATTCTACTCCAACGTTGTTTGACTGAATATTGCACAACTTTCATTTTAAGTGGATCCTAAATCGTATAACTGTTGCGGTCGTATATAACCAATTCAGAAATTATTTGTCANGACTGAATATTGCACAACTTTCATTTTAAGTGGATCCTAAATCGTATAACTGTTGCGGTCGTATATAACCAATTCAGAAATTATTTGTCAAAGGTTGCGGATTCTGTGGCGTCCCCTGTCACGGATCATTTCGCCACTGTTCACTTTACTACGTTTTCTTTGCTTGTCACCCGAGACATTCATTTACTTAACGATATAATTTCTTTAATGAAATAAGTTAAATTGAAACCACATATTAATCTTACACGTATCACAATGTGCATTTTTAAATGCCTACACTATAATGTACAGTTGAAATGAAAATATATGCACCAAAATGTATGCATGAAGGTTAAGTACATAACATTATGGTATGAGAGAAAGCAAGAAAGGGTAAGAGCATCTTTTGAAGGAAATATCTGGAAGGCTACTTCCGAAGTTGATGCAAAAACCTGCTGTAACTTTGCATTTATCTTAAAACATAAATCACTATTTTATTTACATGCACTACTGTTGTGCGATATTTATGGAGCTAGAAATGATCATATATTCACCACATACAACATAGGCAAAACGTACCATTCCAAGGTACCTACGGGTTTTCACCACAGAATGAAGCATAATAGCAAAATGTATTAAATACTAATGTTGCTGCCAAGTACCAAAAAATAAAACCAAAAGTGTCAGGAAACCCTTTCATGTTCATACGTACAGAACCGTAGAAACACGTGAAAACGAAGATAGTAAAATACACATGCATGAATGGCCAAGTGACCACCGATTGTGTTTACTACATGGTTAAATAGATTTGGGTAAGGTTTGCTTATAAGTTTACGCAGAATTTTGAGTTTGAAGATTTATATGCAAGAATGGCTCAATGCAAGAATAAACAGTCATTAAAGCCACATGGCACCGATTGCCATATGCAATACATCGTTAGGTTTAAAAATTTACTGCCGTAGCGGTATAATAATAAGTAGAGCGCATTCTGTTACTCTTCAAGTTTTCTTACATAATCATAATCCATACTCCATATTTTATCGCACGTATAAATTATAACATAGCCATTTTGCTTGTTGTTGATTTATTACATGACAATGAGGAAAATTGGTTGCAAACATTTTCACCGACACGTTTGCCAGTTTGCTATCACTACACCACACGTATGAAAACATTTCCAAATCATTTTGGTTTTTACGTCATATGAAATGAGCCCACTAAAAAATATAGTTTCGTATTCCACTGAAAACTATATGCGTATGAAACAATAAAAAACTATGCCACATTCAAATCAAGTGTGGTCTAATGCTTAACTATATGTTTTTTTATTATAATGGCTGAGCTGAGACAAAATAATCTATATATTATAACTAATTTTGAATTGCATATTATTGTACGAGCTTCGATGTGTTATTCTACTATTTTTTACACATATAATACATTCATACTATGAATTTCATAGATAAGTACATATAAAACACAGGAAAAAATTGCGCCTGCTCTTAAGTTTTAGACTTTGGGGTTGCAAGCTCCTTTTTGGTTATTGCTCTAAATTGTGCTACAATTCTTCGAAACTTTCGCACTGAGTCGCTGACAGGATACCTCGCATTTATATTCGCAGCGATGGAACCTGATGTAATGGTTGCGGTTTTTTCAGTTGTAGGAGTAGTTTTGTCCCGTGTTGTTATACTATTAATGCTGTTTACTGTTGTGGTTGAGTTAATTTGATTTCTAGTTGGCGTAACAGTTGCAGGAGTAGTAATTTCCGGAAGTTTGTCATACAACTGAGTGGAGGTAGGCCAACCAAAACCAACATGACCCTGGCCCCATGGCACTTCTCTGTTGGGGGGTGGTACGGTAATGTCAATATTTGGCTGTGTCCAACCTGCTGGAGTGGGGTATCCTGATTGACGTGTAGGATCCTCAAACAAACTTTGCCTTTCAATGTCTTTCCCTGGTGAAATGGTGGAAAAATCGTCCGGATCAGATAATGAGTTGCTCGTTGTTTCATTTGGTGATGATGATGGAGTAGGAGGAGAGCTAGCGCGAAAGCCACCCAGTGGAGGTGCAACATAGTAGATGATTGTACCATTATGAAGTTTAAGTCTTTCAGAAGGGTCTGGCTTCACCCATGTGTGAAATATAAGTGGTATGTGTCCATCGTAAAGACTTCTGCTTGATGTAAAATTAAAAATACTCTGAGGATGATGCGTCCAGATATCATAGGGAGGAAGGCGCTAAAATTTCAGAAAATTACAAATTCAAGAAATTACACACCTTGCACATAGAGCTATAAAAATACTTTAATAAACTTACTGCTTCAATGCCATTTGGAACTGGGATGATTGGCACTGGAGGCGGAAAGTGAAGGTAATATGGTCGCAGACGACAATTAACATGTACTACAAAAGCGAAAGTTAATGTAGAGTATAGCACATGATGGTTTGACTGCAAATTAGAAAACATCTATAAAGAACAAAATTAACAGGGTTTTATGGTTGCAAACTACGTCAAATCAATAATTTTTCAGAAAAGTAACTTAGTATACCTGAAGGAATCTCATATTGCCCCGTTGATGTCCCTTATCGGAAGTATATAAAACGCAGGGTTCTCTACGCACTTAAAATTGTATTGTTTGAATATCGAAACAGGATAAAATTAATTTAGATAATCAAGAAGAGAAGGTGGTGTACACTGTAAAGGCGTTTCAGAACTAACACTATTATTTCTCTGAAGCAAACAATAAATGCTGTCATTGCATTGTGTTTCGACATTTTTAACCTGTACGATTTTTCCGTATTTTGACATTGTTGTCGTCTTGTGCTAACTTTTGTGTTAGGAATTTTTAGACAAATTTTTATGATGCACTTCTAAAACAAAAGTCAAAGGTGTTTGATATGGTCTGATGAGCGAATGGCGATAGCCCACAATGAAGGGTTGCAAAATAATGACTCTAGTACAAGGTGTGAAAATATTTATTTAATAAAGCTGCTTTCATGCACCGCGAAAAATTGTATAAACAAACACGACAAATTTAAAGGACGGCTTATACTTCGCATATTATAATATCATTATTGTCATTATATAGTAAACCCTGCAACGCCAAAAATTGCTAAAATGTTGTTTAAAGTAACACTTTCATAAACTCAAATCATAAGCGATCAAATGTCAATGTACGCACGGATCCATGAGCACGCGAGGTTCATAGCAGTGTAGATATAAACACATTTGTATATTTCTAAACTAATATTACGCTCACATGAAAAGGAACGCAACCTGTTACCACACTAAAGATGTCACATAAATGTATGTATACCATGTCCCATTACTACACTATTCGTGAGGTATTTTTAAAAATGATAAATTCAGGTTCAATTTTAAAATTGTTTTCAGTGGTAATGCCAATGCCGCATGTCACCATACCTAGCTCAGGTTGCGAAAATATTTTATATATACCTAGGTTTGCTCTAATGTACTTAAAATTAAAATTATTATTATTACAAAACACAATAAATGCGATTTCACAAAATGTGCCTATTCTTAATTCATTTCGGTCTTGCAAAGTGCAAGTTCAAGCAAAAAAAGTGGAGTTGAAATTTCAGATTTTTATAACATATACACGGCAAGATAATCTTGCCAAGATTAAAGATTTTATACAGTATACGAAAATGATTGCGTATTAATCATCATTGGTATGTCGAAAGTATTTCAAATTTCTTTTCATCATATTCATAATCATATTTTGGAATCCCGTGAGTAGTAGACAGTATCTCGAAGATAACTGGATTCACCCGATGTAAGTACTTCCTTTTTGAAAATATGGACAACAAATAATGCGTATGCAGTGTATGTGCACCATATAATACCAAACAAAATCATGGCACCCCCTTCAATGAATAACATGGGAATATAGCCCAATAAACGAATGGCCAAAATCACAGTGGTCACATCGAACCATCTTTGGAGTTTCACAGTATTCCTCTAATTAAATTAAAAAGAAATTTGTTTAAAAAGCTGCTGTAGCTATGAAGAAATATAAAGAAATACAATTATGTTTATCATATAATGTCACCTCTTGAACAGCGTGGAGCAAGTAACGAGCCAACAGGATGTACAGCCCATTGACTAAAGTGAGCGCAAGAAGTGAGAAAATCAGCCATCCAGCTAAAATGTCATTTAATCAAGCATCAATTTCATTTATGAACACAATACAACTAGATGAATGGTATTTCAAAGCACGATAACAATATAATAAAGTCATGGTAAAAATTGTTTTCAAAGTGGTACCTCCAATCCGAACGCTGGGATTAATGTTTCCATCGGGTACCACTTGCGTACCATTGAAATTACTAAAGTCATTCAAAATAGCTTCACCGTCAAAAATAGCAATTAGAAATCCAAAACCAGATAACACTGTTGAGAATATAGCTGAAACCTAAAAGGGTCAAAGAAAAGATGAGGATAAAAAATATGACAAAGTTAAATTGCGACTTGTTGCTATTTGTTTTAAGTTTCTTTGTTAGTTTACTAAGTCGATTATGGCTATAACTTTGACTCCCCTGTACAACGAAATTCCGCAGCAAGGATCTCGGTACAAATCCATTGTATTTATTTTACAAAAATTGTGTAATTAAAAATTGGCATTGGTCATCACAAAAATATTTTTCAAATGTTTACTAGCGGATATTATTACTTATACTCTTTGATGCTGCTTCAACCCTATTCCTATATTACGTAACATGTAATACGTCACAAATAAAAGCAGGTGGTTATAGTCAACATTCTACCAAGGTTTCTTCACAGGTGGAATATCTCCTTGTTATGAGTAATTTCTGTAGGCTACCTGTGTAAGTATGCATGATGCTACAGAGGATTGCACCTGTATAAAATCATATTATTACCAATTCACCATCATCATGGACAAAAGAATTACAACCACATAATGTTGCGTAGCCCCACACACAAAAGCAGCATTGTAAGTACTTAACATGCAAGTTACTTTAAAAATAATTGAAAGATGAAAAGGAAACCTGTTTAATGCTGTAAAAAAACGTCAACCCTGTGTTCTTTGTTACCTGTGCGCGTGTAGGCATACATTGTTGCTACATAATATGTGATCTATCATCTATCTATATATTTCAGTGGATGCAACACAACAATATTTTCAATACAGACAGAGGCAGAGCGTACCGTAATGACTAATGACGATCTCATATTCTGCATTTAAGTTTCATTTAGTTGGTAATTAATAATTAGCAATGAAATTATCGTCAGCAACAAAATTATATTGTGCAAACATTCGGTTAGTCATGGAATAAAAATGAAAATTATATCCGTATACAAATTTAACAGAAAATTGAGTTACATTTGTACATAGTGCTCCCGAAATAAAAATGTTTTTATGATTTTATTTTTACCAAATTTTTGTATAAATATATACATATATATATATGCATTTTAGTCCATACATAACAATAACGATCATTCGCAAAGGTTCACTTCAATAAATATTTGTAAACACCACAAACTTGAAATACATGATACCCTCTGTTTCCGCTACTTTTGTACAAAATAAGACAAAATTTCAAACTATAAAGTACTAACTAACTAAATTACTTGTAGTTGTAATTACTTGCATCCTAATCTTTAATCCTGATATCTATAAATAATGTACATAATCATAATTATTATAATCAATACGGTTAATTTGAAAATGACAAGAAATTTAATTTGCAATTATTATAATTATTAACTACATATCCAACTTTACAGTAATTGTAATCGAAACGTTGAGCCGACGATAATGTACATAATGTATAAATATATTATTAAGTATTCAATTTTCGAAATTACCTCAACCACTGAAATAGTTGAAAGTCAAAGTTTAATCATTCAGGATAGTTAGTATTCTCTTTTGCAGATCCTTCCCCTCTACAAAAAAATAAATAAAACGTATTTGTTTAAAAAAAAATTATTTCTGAATGTCTAGATTACAAAATCATTATTGTAAGTTGTAATGGGTTTATTTTTATTTTTTAAATTTAAAGTAATGTATGTTTGCAAACTTACCAGAAGTGTCTACTAAACTTTGGATA
This sequence comes from Zhuqinia jingwanae, assembly GCA_027744095.1. Taxonomy (NCBI): domain Eukaryota; kingdom Metazoa; phylum Arthropoda; class Collembola; order Entomobryomorpha; family Paronellidae; genus Zhuqinia; species Zhuqinia jingwanae. Next base: position 7,102 of record JAHZNC010003362.1, on the reverse strand, counting down.
TCAGACTTGTGCTCTTGAACCACATTACTTGTCCTGTTCAGGAAAGAGTTTTGTCTCTTCCTTCGTTCTTGGAGGAATCTGACGATCATAGTGTACTCACTGTCCTTTAAAGTTTGTTCTTGCTGCAGCTTTGACAAAATATTTTTCATGACGTCAGGTACAACACCTATTTCCTTTGCCTTTAATTCATTATACTTTTCGTAGATCAAATTGTAAGCCATGGTTAATGGTACGTTTTTGTGATCTGAAATAGATTTTTACAAAAATAAATTTACAAAAAGTCAACTGTCACACCAGATGAATACAACTATCTGTTTTGAAATCAATCACATATACAGATCTTGAAATATAATTTTGACTTGGATACTTACATTGTGGTTTCACGTGTCCTCGAAACTGATAAAAATTGAGATTCCGATTGTGCTCGTTATCACCATCAATCACAACAGCAAAAATAGCTCCAAGCTTGGCGATAGGCTTTAAAAATTCCTGAATTTTCACTTCTCCTTTCGGAAACATTATGTCAACATTGAGTCCTTTTCTTCTCAATTCCCTTTCCACCATTTCTCCATATTGTCTATTTAAACAATGTTGTTATAATTTTAATACGTTAGCTGTCATCTACTTGAAATAGAATTGTACGGGTTAGTAAGTAGTAATTTATAATAATGAACTCACTGCTGAGATTTACTTAGAACGACAATTTCACAATCGTTAGCAAAAGATTTTCCATCCACACGAGAAGACTGGGGCGCATCTGAATTGGAACCACTTTCAAAACCAGAAGCAGATCCAGGATCAGCATCTAGTCTCCCCCTTGGATAGTCCGGTACATTTCCCTGTCCATGAATTGACGATGGTGATGCTTGTGGCACATGCCCACCATAACCTCTTCCAAATCCTCGCCCTACTTCAGGCTCCATGTGCATTGGAGGTCCTCTAAAGTCATAAATGAGGCACGTTATGTCCAATAAAACTGACAAATTGCTTATGACATCTTGACATCAACTCAAACCTCTTTTGTCTTTGTAAGTTTAGTCCTTATTGCAGCCTTACTTACCCTCTCATAACAGGAGGGCTAGCTTCATAATCAGAGTGTGGCATGTACCCTCCAGGTCCCCCTTGCATATTATTCGAATGAGGTGGGCCTCCTCCCCCTCCCTGCTGGTTGTAATAAGGGTTACTTCCAGGGTTAGCTTGCCCGTAGCTGCCCCTTCCCATTGGTGGGCCCCTGTTGTTGTACGGATACGACATCTTGGTTTTTGAACCCTAAATCAAAATTAACACGACACTTTTTCAGTTTTACATGCAGATAGTTTAAAATACATTATTATAGTATTGTGAGCGTACACACTTGCAAATATGTGGCATTACCTCAATTTATGAACAACTACGTAACAAGAAATCTTAAGAGAAAACAATTAATTGATCTAGACTCTAGACCAGGCATGGAAAAAGTGCGGTCAATGCTAAATTATCAATGACACGCGATTTAAGTTGGGATTATATTTTTTATAACAGTTGACAATTAACTTGACACATGTGTTTAATGTTCTAAATTAATATACAGAAGGCAAAAGTACCGGTTTCGTGATAAAAGTAAACGCTCACGCAAAAGTTTAATGATTTTGTGCGAGCGAACGAACACGTTCACTTTTAACAGCATATCAACACAGCTGCATGTCTAAATCTAAAAAGGAGTAAATACATGCACAATGCACATCATGCACATTCACATGAAAAATGTATCAAAAGGATACCCACCAATGCGCAATATATTCCCAAGAAGTGCTAAGTGTCGTATATTAGACAACGATATTACGCTACACTGGATGGCGTGGGTATAGTCTTTGTCTACAATGAAGTACCCGACGCGACGACTCCACGTCAAGTGTACTTAAGTAATACCTAATAGGTATAAATATTAAACCTTTTTACGAAGATTTTGCTGATATTCTCATAGATAATTAATTGGGAGCCAATTGTAATTGTAAACACCTTTGTGTAGTTTACTAGGGTTAAATACAACAGCTGATATGCATTTTGTCTTTATGCTAATGCTACATTTCATCAAGATTTTGATTAAGAGTAAAATTGACAATTTAAATTGTCAATGTAAAAATAGAAGTTAATGTAAGTAAGCATCCCTGTATTCAGTTTGCCAACGTGTTACTTCCAAGATTATGGGTATCTTTTAGGTCTGAAAATGAATAATTAGTTGATCCACTCGTTAGTTAGTCATTTGATCCGATTCAGTCAACCTTTTGCAAATCTCACTGCTTTAGTGTTCACACTACAACTAAATCATTATATGTATGAAAATAAATCGGGTAGTTAATAAATACATAACAGCAGTGTATGTAAATATGGCCAAAGTTCTCGTTCTCAGCTATGAATACAATGACGAAACACACGTTATATAGGCTGTAGGTGCAATTCAGTTTGCCAACGTGTTACTTCCAAGATTATGGGTATCTTTTAGGTCTGAAAATGAATAATTAGTTGATCCACTCGTTAATTAGTCATTTGATCCGATTGAGTCAACCTTTTGCAAATCTCACTGCTTTAGTGTGCACACTACAATTAAATCATTATATTTATGAAAATAAATCCGGTAGTTAATAAATACATAACAGCAGTGTATGTAAATATGGCCAAAGTTCTCGTTCTCAGCTATGAATACAATGACGAAACACACGTTATATAGGCTGTAGGTGCAATGACTGCAGCCAGATTTTATGGTAAAAAAGTGATACAATATAGGTGAAGGTGATGTATAGTCGTAAAAATTCAATTAGATGCAATGAATGATGCAACAGAATAACAAAACAAAAACAAGCAAATTTGAAATTGTATTTTTACTTGGAATTTCAGTACGCGCGTGTTCATCTGTTCATCCAACAAACACACTCGGTTAAAAACCGGGACTTGGGACAGAGTTCCATATAAACAAGGTTGTAAATAACCCGATAATAACCACATGCTTCCTCACTTATAAATTCGTCAATCAAACGTAGCATTCAGTATTCAATGGTAAGATCGAGATTGCCGTTATCAATGATCGTCGTGGTACTTCGTTACATCATTTGAATGATTCATATTTAAATGCTTTTAATTCTGAGTCTGATGGAACGGAACCGACGAAAATGCTCAATAGTGCAATGAAAGGATGCATCTGTAAGAATAAAAATACTATTATTGAGATAATATAAAGCATCGTTTTCTTAATCAAGGTTACAATATCTCATATTAACATATTAAAGTACTTTTATTACTAGCTTTCATTTCACATTTTGTGCCATAAGTTTGAAGAGTGCACCTTCTGTGATGCGTTATAAAAAACGTCTGGATTCTAAGTGGTTTTATTGGCACAATAAAGTTGTTTATTTTTGCAACAATGTTTTGCAGAAGGCATGCACTGCACTATTGGCAAGGTATTATTATAATTTGATAACCTGTATCAAGTAAGGTAAAACGTACGATACGGGTATTCAGTTTATGGCTGTGCGTATACTATACCTTATAGTATTTTTCATGATATTTAATCAATGCCCTGCAAGTACTAAAGTCGTTTTTATGTTTGAAAACATTGTATAAAAGGAAGACACAAAAGAACCGAAAATTCATTCAGTGGGTAGAACGTGTATATGCAATACTGGAAATATCAGGCATTTTACTACTTTTATTACTCAAATACAATAGCCCGCGTCACGACGAAACATAAAAGGAAGGAAGCATATTGTACAATAAAAAATAATAATTTAAGCAGCAGGCCTGGAGATTATAGATAAACATATTTTATATGTAATCTTTGAGCACATCCAAGCTCTCAAGATTTTAGTACGAAAACTATTTAATTTTTATACTACATTTTTCGGTTTACTTTTTTCTTGGTTGTCATTGTTGTCATCATCGTATATAACACACACAGGTCCACCCACCCTACTATTCGATTCGAGTATCCGTTTACACTCAAGTCTAGTGCATAATAGACGACGTGATCTGCAGGATGACTGTTTGCGCTGCTGCTGGAACATATTATCCCACTTACTTCATTCTCATCACGATTCCCATCCTGGTTTCATCAACCTCATTGTTTGCGAATAATGGGAAGAGACAGACTGAGATTACTACAACAGTTTTTGATGATGCAAAATTCATTTCACCGCTTCCTTCGGCCACACTATTTGCAAATGATGTAGAAGGATTGACAAATGTTCCCATTCATATGTGCGACTCTTCGCAGCAAAGCAACTATGCAGATCTAACAACAGCCTACCTGAATCTTCCTTGTGAAAAGGCGTATCAAGGATTTTGTGGAATCCGTCGTAATCAAAATTACACACTGATTATAAAATTTGTACCCAAGGTTCCAACCAAAAGTTTTTCCGTAAGGGTCACCTCGATTGATCCCAACTTTGGATGGGAAACACCGCTTTGGCCGGTACGCTTTGAATACAAACTACTTTATTATTTGCATAATATATATCTCTAAAGTTGTGATTTAGTACGTACGTACTACTCATTTTCAGAAAAAGTTTTTTAAAGCAGCTTGAGTACACAATACTGTAAAGTAACAAGGATATAAATCCTCGTCACTCGTGATTTTATAATTTAGCTACGAGTTTGAATGTTTTGAGAGATTAAGCATGCCTGCCACCTGTGTTAGCATATTTACTTAATACTTTAACTAAATTTTCCGATTTGTCAGGAATTCAACGTATGTTCAGACCACTTCAATATCACGTGCCCACCGACTCCGAACAACTTGGTCCACACTTTTCTTTATGACTCGGTCCCGCCAGGAGTTCCAGCATTGAGAGCTCTTGTTCGAGTGAGATTATTTGGAGTTGACAGCACGGATACAAAACGAGTTTACATTTGTAGGCAACTCAATCTTCAACTTTACTAGAATTTAAAACGGCGAAGGAACACAATGAAGGATACAATGTAATTTAAATTGATGGTAAAGGGTGAAGTACATCGCTACACACCGCAACATGCTACACATTTAACACACATTAATAATAATAATTTGGATTTTAATGTCAAGCTGAATCCTCAAGAGGTAAGTTACACAACATGACATAAACAATTTTATGGCGAACAATTGTTAAATATAGTTTACATTGTAATAAAACTGCACTATTGAACTCTATATGATAATTTATAATATGTATTTATAATGAACTCACACGTACCGATACCAGCACTGTTTCAACCTTTGATATTTTCAACCAGTCCTGTTTGCACTTATAAAGGTTACATACTCATACTAGTAACTAAATTGTCATGAGCATCAGTAATAGCAGCGGTAGACCTACTGATACTATTACTGATGTCCATGTCAATTTGTTAAGTTAATTGCTAGTATCCTAGTAGTACTAATAATAACTATTAAGATTAGAAACGACACCTCAATGCATATATTAACCTCTACCGAACCTCAACACATATTTTGGTAAACTGAAAAACGGAGTATTCAAAGTATCCGCTCAAAAAATTTGGGACGCTGAACGTAAAAGATCTACGCTCCAAACTGAAGCCGTCCCGTTTCGAGTGGGCCGAATGAATATAAAGCATAATAATAATTAATAATAAGTATTTTCAGTTGTTGGGAAACACAATTTGGAGAAAACAGCGAGCGATCGGCCATTAAAGCAAACATGCTTGTAATTCAATACTAATAACTAAAATATCTTCAGTTAATAATTAATAACCATTGTCTACCGTGATATTGTCACAAAGTATATCACTGCATGTCCTTAGATCGTAAGAGGGTTATGTTTCGGCTTCAAGTAATCCTTTATCGGTAAGTATACATTTTAGCCATCATAACTTTAACTAACTATAACTCTTGAAAACTGAGAATTCCTGTGTACTGTTCTTGCCTATACAATCTGTCAAGTGTCATTAAGCGCTATGTTTTTAAACCGAACAGACAATCCGTGTTCGTATAAAATAACTGACATAAATAAATAATACATAGTTGATAAATATTATGTTCGAAAAATTAAGCTACAACCACTTTTTACAAAAGTTAATAATTATCGATAAAAAGAGATGAAACACATTGGGAGTAAAAAAGTTGGTTATTTTATGTTATTATATCCTAAAATGTTATCCTAATGTTATTTTATCCTACAATAGCAAAACCAATCGTTTCACAGCCGTTTCAGATCAAAAATCTTGAAATTGATGTGTTACAGCAGATCTGTATAAATCAGCATGGTCAATGATAAACCTTACCAATTAAAATGTATTTTTGTTTAAAAAAAAGTATGTTCTGTATCGGTTTTACTTCCACTGTTCTATAGTTTTCCCTGGTGGAATGATATCTTTGACAACAGGTTAAAGTAATGCGACGAATTTAAAAAAGATTTTTCGTTCATTGCTATATCTAAATCAAATACTTTCTCCAGATACACACAAACAAAATTACGTTCATCCGCAATCCCAGAATAGAAATTCAAGTGAAACAGGATACATGCACCAATATGGATACGAATGTGTACCTATTCAATCTGTTTTTCTGTATGTTATGTATGATTGATCAACTCACTGATTGGTACAATTATGAAATTAGCTGCAAAATGCACGTACTATCATCTCCATCATTCTTTAAAACAGTAAATAGTGAAGCTTGATGTTTTAGTTTCGGTGGAACTGGCATTTGTTCGTATTTATATAAATTGTTAGTTCGCAAACATATTATGCAATACTTTCTTTCACTTTAAATAATAATGGCTCTATGCATAAAATTTGATCAAACTAATGAAAATATTCTGTTTACTTAAGGGGCTAGAATAAGAGACAAAACGTCAATCTCAGTTTCTTTCAATTCATACAAGAAAAGTTGGCATCTGGGAGGTGCCAGCCAGCAAACTGCCATTCTATGCCAACATGCCACAAAGTCAAAACTGTTAAATTGGAAAAAGATACACTATACTTATATGTAAAATGTGAGCATGTTACACTTACATAGCACTACTCATTCTGCATATTACAGCTATCACAGTTTTGCTCATCGAAGGCTATAAAATGCCAAACTTTTGCTGGGTATCTCTGGTTTTGAAATAAACCCATATTGTAGGGATCTAGG
>JAHZNC010003361.1:0-24990 GCA_027744095.1 Zhuqinia jingwanae | reverse complement strand
CACAAAATGTGATGATGCAATGATGATGATCATTTCCACAAAAAATAAAACATTTCTTGTTTGCAAAGGTGCCGTAATAGAAAGATTTTCAATATTATCTGTGGAAATATATATTATTACTTTACATTTTCCAATGTAAGCTATGATTACATGAAGGTGGCAAAATGGTTAACTGGCTCTAGTGCTGCTGGCTGCTGTGGTAAGAGTATCGCATAGTAATTTTCCTTCGTGGTCATGAGAATCTGACCAGCTGGACCGATTTTCCCTTTTATTCCCCGCATCACCATCATTTCTCCTGCTGCTTTGCTGAAGCTCCTCCACCTCTGTTCTGTGTGTAGCAATCGTCTCTTATACCAACCAACCCCGATAATCACCTTCTATCCGTCGGACCACACCACATTCACCCACCGCTATTCTACACCATTTATGTATCTGCTGTGTGAGATGTGATGTGATGTGTAATGCATCAAAGATCAAAACGATGGAAGAATCGTCGTCATTCATATCCACTCCAACTTTTAAGGCCAACTATATCAGCCTTATTGCCATACTATTATTATGTCAGGCCTGGCAAATAATATATAGAAAAGGCTCCCCGTGTCTGTCTGTGTCGATTTCGTGCCCACTCGGCCCGAACGGGATTAACTGCATTATACCATGTCGTAACTCCATTTTCATGTTGTTATTATTACTTTTCTCCTAATCCCATCATCATCATCATATATGAGGTCGGAATGCCGATATGTCGACATGCTACATAGCTATTTCAGCTCTTCATCGATAAAAATGCTATTTTCCATACACCGCAGCAGCAGCACCCGATCATCATCGCCACCAGAATATGAGGAAAGTTTATGACGAACGTAAAGAAATAAAATTAAAGTGTGAAGCCATCATGCCATGATGGTTTGGTGATAATGATCATCGTCAAATATAAAACATACCATACACTCCACGAATTGTTCTTGTTTGCACTGCATTTTCCTGGAAAATAGAAAATATAATGTTGTATATTTTGTATTGTATGGAAAGTGGGCTACACAAACCGTTGGAATAAATAATGATGATGCACTTGAAAAAAGGGGCGAACAGAGAGAACGATCCGATCTGTGATCCCCGTATCGTCGTCTCAGCGTTTTATTTCCAATTGTTGGTATTGTGTGCATGATGTGATGATAATGCTAAAAGAATGGGGGTCGGTACGGTATATTTGCTACATACATATTATTGCCATTGCCAGCAAACGACCTGCATCATGTCCAGTGTAAACACGACACTTATGCCCAATAAAATCACACTTTGATATTAATGGCGTGTGCCGTGCCACGTATGGTGAATTGGTGACTACGTCTCATTATTTGTTATTTCCGTATTGTTTTAGGAAACCACTTTTTTATTGTAAATACTAAACATTGTTATAGATTACATATTATAGGTACAACGTAATATTGTTACATATAAAATATGTTATTGTTGAGCTTCCATGCGTTCATTTTGCTTACTAATTTTGTATTTTTTTTGTTCAGGCGGACAGAGTCGAGAAGGCGCTCACCTGCACCAATTCTCACCATTACTAAATGCGAGAGCAAAGCGAATCATTCCAAATATCCGTGCTCAGAGAAAATGGTGTCCATCTGTCCATTCATCAATAATCAGTCATCCCATTCAACAATGGATATGTCGATTTTTCTCTTCCAAGCTAAGAATTTATTTGTTTTGTTTTTTTAGCTATAAACGGTTTGCCTTGTTTTCATTCACTCCAGTCACAGTCCATGCAAATTATTGTGGAATTTGGAGCAAAGTCACGTATTTTGTCGACTATTTCAGAGCTCATTTGTTTTTTCTCTCATCTATTCAGCGAGGATGTGAAATTTGGAGACCACACAGTTGTGTTTGCAGTTGAGCATCTGCATGAAAAGCACAAGGGCGAGAATGGAAGGTAGTACAACATTACTTTCTCCGATTTCAATGAATGGAACAACACATTTTCCCTCCGCTTATTTTGAGCTTTTCACCTTTCTTTCATTTGAAAAGACCTGTGCTTGCATGAAAAAGTAAAAGTGCTTTTGGTCTGTTCCTGCTGGTGTGGGTCTATTCATTCACGAAAAACGTGGGGCAAAAGTACAAGTGGAATACATTTTCCTTTCTAGCTTGACATTTACGCTTAACACACCTTCGAGAGGCATCTCACTTAAAGTTAATGTGATGTCATCATGTCAAATGATCTTTGTCCAGAAGAGGCAAACAGTCATGGCATGCCTTTGCTTGTGTAGTAGTGACAAAATGCTTTCTACGGGAATACCCTATAACATTTCCAGGGCTAGGAAGCCAAACTAATGGAAAAGAAAAAAAAAATGTTTGGGAGTCGAGATGTTTTGAATGGGCTACATTTTCTCACACAACAGGGGAAAATACATTTCTTCAGGTGAAGCCACTCAATTTAGTAGAGAAGAAAATGGGCTTCTTTGAGAAAGCCAATAATTCCAAAAGTCTATCGCAAGGACATTCACAAAAAAGGAAAGATGTCAGGATGTGACTGCTTTATGGACTGTTTTCTTTTGCTAGAGAGACTTTTTAACGTAAAGTTCATGCTGAGTTGAGAGTTTAGAAACGGCAACCAAACGAACTACCATGATCTCATAATCACAAAAAAACTGAAGATTAAATAAAATAAATTATTGCCTTCTTTCCACACACATGTTAGTAAAATGGAACAAGAATAATGGAATGTTTTTATTTTCTTCACAATTTAATTTACAACAATAAAAACTTATTTAATATCAACATTATATTTTACATAATAATTCGTCTATATACCATGATTCGTGTACAGTATTTAATTAATTACGAAAACTGTACATTATTTAAATAATTCATCATTCATCATGATATACTCAATTTATTACACATTTTCTTTGAACACACATATTACGCGAAATTTTTACCCGTAGTGATAAGCGCCAATGATTCCCCTAGAGTTCCTCTTCGTTTTCAACAAGTTTCTTAAGCTGATGATAGTCACGCCACTGCTACGGTTATTTATTAAGCTGTCAGGATTTTCAGGGCAATACCTTAATGTATGCGCGTTATCACCGACGGCGCTACAAATGGGGCAAGTATACTTCCTCAAAATGGGACAAGTGGTGATGCCATCATTGTTTTTTAGCACATGGGACTGATAAAAGTTCTTGGTTTCCCGGTTGTTCTTGCAAAAAGTGCAAAATGCGGACCTGGATTTAGACCGTGTATTGTTGAAAGCCTTCTGGTTTCTTCCATTTGGTGGTTTTCTACCTCCATTAATTACGGTCGAATTAACAGTCGCAAGAGTAGTAGTCGGTGCACTGATTTCATCTAATGGGAACGGCATCATATAAGAATTGCCATAGTTCACGAAATAAGGTACCGGCTGTGGTGGATACATAGTCGCATCAGTCAGATCGGCTCCACCCTGTTCAGGAGAAACGGCGATATCATAAGCTGGAAGGTCCATTTGAGGTGAACTGGGAAAGACGGACACCGGCGTAGATGGATGCGGGGCAAACTGGTGATGCTGAAAGGCAAAGCTTGATTCGGCCGTGCCTGGTAGTGAGGAGCTGTTGTTGATATCGGAAGCATGGACATAGGGTTGCGAAGACCACTGGAATCCCAAGGGCATGGGGTACGGTGGTGATGATGAAAACCCAACAGGGGGAGATGGACAAAATCCCCAAGATGATGACGGCTCGTTCTGCATGCCGAGATGCTCTTGGCTGAAGGCGGCGTTTTCAGGTGGGTAAGCAACTTGGGGGAATCCACTATCACTGGGATGTAATACTTTGAACGGCCAAAACTGAAATCCTCCTGATAGGGTTGGAGAAGTTATTGTTTCAATAGGTGGGGGCGTCGGTGGCCTGTACATCGGTTCTTGTTTCGGTTGATGAGAATTTCTGTTCCTTGTATAAAATCGTCCTTCTCCTCCAGCGCTTACCGGAATAGGCTTCGACAGGGACATTTTGGTTTGTCTGAAAAGAAAAATACATAATATTTTAAACTTATAAGTATCACAAACATAAGTTCTGTTACAGACTTATAATTATTAATTACATAATCACACATTTAAAAATGAGAAAATAATAAGCAAGTAATTAAAAATAACAGATGAATACTACTATTTGCCAAGTTATACTTACCTTCTTTTTCAGTAAAAAATTAAATAGTTTGTTAGAAAACTGGTAACATCAAGGTATAATCACTAATTAACTACTAAGAAAGAACCAATTTTTCTTTTACTAGAAAGAGAAAAACTTAAAAAATTACTACAATTCACCAATTTTTTCCCGAATGAAAATTGACTTGAGCTTTAAACTGATTGTGCTTCAGTAGCAAATTATGAAATGCGAGGACACGCATTTAAGTACGAATGCATGTAAAACTTCTCAAAATATGCTTATATGTAAAAGTTGCCATTCCTAAAAGCTATGCAACAACTTTTGCATTAAAGAAATATCACCGATGGAACACGGAAGGCGGAATCACCCCAGCTAACAGCTAGCGTCACTCCAGCTAATAACAAACAGTTGGTTAGGTTAGAGGTTAAGGAAATGACGTTTTAAAATTTAACTTAGGTGTACTAGTAACAACTAATCAGTATTAATTATATTTAACGATAGCTAGGTTAGTAATAATTATATTCAAATGACGACAATTTAAACATTAAGTAATTTTAGTTACTGTTACGTAAGCCTAACGAAATTTCAAAATGTATTTTAACCTAACTAAACTAAACCTAACTATCGTTGTACTTATTTGGAGGTTAAACGTAAATATCATAATTCCTTACTACTTCAAGCCACAACCTAACCAACAGCATTGATACACTGAACTGGATTAAAATTTGTTGTTAGCTGTAGTGACGTTAGCTGTTAGCTGGGGTTATTCTGCCGAACACGGTCCCGGCTGGCTGTGCTTTGATGCTGTGCTGCAGCCTTCTTTGTGAGGATTTTGATGTAAAACAAAAATCATTCTTGGGTGGTCATTAATTAGCATATTTTTTACATTAAGTGCATTATTACAAACCGTTCAGTAAGTGCATTGCTTGTATATTGTGACCTTTTTTCAAGCCAGTACATATTATATATCTTTTGTATTTTATTTAAATGAAACCGCCAAACGTTTGAAAATACCATGTAAAGCGTTTTAACGGGAATATGTTCATCGATATCATTGCTTCGTAATTTATTCCAGTGATCACCAATTTAAATTTAAATCTGATTGATGTACTAAAAAATCAAATTTAACATTTTTGTTAATTTCTTTCGTGTTTAGTATTTTTTAAGTGCTACTGCTAGTATAGTAGTAAATACAAAAATATGTGTCCAAATGATTTAGAACTCTCTTTACAAAATTGTAGTAACCATTCATTGATTCACCATTCATTAAACGCTTCGTCCTCCGTGTGATTTGACATGCATTCTACTGAATTGGTGCATTTCTCCAACTGTCAATGCACCAACAATTTAAAGTTTGTTTGTTACAATATAATTATAATCAAAGCAAACATTTCAGACACAAATTTCAAATGAACAATTTCAAGAATTTGAAGTAACCGGCTGTGTTCGAGTTAAATTTAAAAAAAAAAACTTCGTANTATTTGTTACAATATAATTATAATCAAAGCAAACATTTCAGACACAAATTTCAAATGAACAATTTCAAGAATTTGAAGTAACCGGCTGTGTTCGAGTTAAATTTAAAAAAAAAAACTTCGTAAAACTCGAGGCGTTTGGTTGATTTCTTTACATGCAAATATCATACCAATGTAAATCCACAACTCGAGCCATGAATGCACACAATAAACTGTTTTGCGTGTTGCATATGAGAGCAATGTATGGAATGGAATCTGCTCCAGGAGCAGGGCGAAGTGGAACAAAGCGCGATGACAATGACAATTGGAATAGAAAAATAGAATACAGTTTGTTTGTGGTTCTTTGCTAAATAAAATGCTGGCAATTGGTGTGTTGTTTTTAAATACACATTAGTCACACACAACAAAGAACATTTATTGTTAGTTACAAATACAAACTTCAGTTTAAGTTGTGTGAAAGTACGTGAAAATTTAAAATTTCAATGCACCAGCAAAATGTTAGGGTCCTGTACAAGACAATACTTCGTCTTCACCGAGGCCTGCCTCAAGAAATTAGGGAGCTTGGAGATCAGTACGTAAAGGACGAATTCAAAAGGCATAAAAATGTCGGCAAGGAACATGTCTCACCATTTATGATGGAATGGGCTGTGAGTAAAATAACCCAGTTTATTTCTAAAATTAAATTATCTAACTAAAACTTAATCAAATGTCATTGCTAAGTGTTTTTTTATTGTCAGAACTATTGCGGTGTCCTCGCCAAGCAAATAGGCCTGAGAGGGCCCAAAACAGCAAGTGAAAAAATAGGCGTCAGCTTGGAGGAAACTCAACTCGAACATTTTGATGGTCAGCAAATTTATCAGCTGTATGAATTAAGGCAATCGATTAATCCAATTAGTGAAGGTACTGATAGTTCTAGCACTAGCAGCAACAAAGATCCACATGATAAGCAAAAACGTAATATATCTAACAACACAGTTAGTAATGCAAATGACAGACGAACGAGTAGTTAACGTATAGCGCTCCAGTGTTGTGTAGCTGGTGGTCTCCAAACAAGTACAGAACAGATGACAGTAGCTATATAAATGCAGAAGTAAAACCTAACACTGAATCCTAGTGTTCTTTTATAATTTAAATTATTGTCAAACTAGTCTCTTATGATTTCTCTGCCGTATGAATAATGATGAAGTAAATTAAACAAAGATTAGAAACACAAAAATGACGAAAGTTTTTGCAATTCGAATCAGTATTTATTTCGTTTTATTTGTGGGAATCATAAATAAAAGTCATTGATATTTAAAATATTTCTTGAATAATATGTTGTGATTTTTATAATAATATCAGCAGCATAATATGTAGATGTAAATATGTTGTATGTGTGTGTTTATAGTTTTGTATGTTTAACCTCTCACAATTCGCTATTTATTGGCTTAACTATATTATTGCATTCCAAAAGCAATTAATTTTACTTAGAAATTCCTTCCTGCAAATCTTTCCTATCACAAAAACACCAATTCTTGTATTTGTATTATGGAACTTTTTTTTAAACTTTAAATTTTAAAATGTAATATCGACGCATATTACATTAAATATTGCTTTGTTTATAGTGAGTTGTATTTTTTTAATCAGGCGTGGGTCTTTATATGTACTATTTATGCTTTTTTTGAATCGTGCATCAGTGATATTTAAAGGTCAGTCGGGGACATACACCCTACGGACATTTTTTGTTTTGGGTCTGACATAAAAATTCATCTAATTATTACAGCTAATTTTATCTGGACTTTTGATTGTACGTTAAACAGGTTTCTCCTCCAACAAATCCTTTGAAAAACATTTTTGTTATAAAAATGAATAGTTTTTATCCATTTATCCTCTTAATAGGCATTTATCATCACAGATATATATTTGATACATCAATTAGTTATTTTTACAGGGTATTTATACATTAGTACTTTGTTAAACAAACGAACATTGTTAAGAAATTCATGGACGTGACGTGGGTAGTAGTAGTATGGTTAATTTTGGTACGAATTAGTAGGGATTTTTAAATCACGTTTCTTCAGGTAAAAATAAAATAATACTGCAGGAAAAAATGTTAAAACTTAAACTAAGCTAATTTACTACTAAATACGTAAGATACCTTGAATCAATGTGTAATTCCTCAATGGGATTGCGTGAAAAAAGGCGTCCAGTTTCATTTTAACATTCATGTTTCCAACCTTAAAGCCGACAAACAGGTTTAACAAAAAATTCTCTCCCCGTCAAAGCGTGCCTTATTAAGAGCTAAGGCGTTGAGCAAGGAACTCAGATATGCGATTCTGGAGTTCAAAGTTGGGTGTGAGCGTCATGCTTTCCAGTTCCATATTTGTCAATGGACTGGTTGTTTTTCCGGTGAGGAACCATTCTGTAATTGCGGCTCTTTCGTATGTATGTCCGTCTGAAAAAGCAAGCAATCGTTTTACTTACGGCGAAACCATCGCTTTCTTTTGAACATATTAAAAGTTGGGTGTAGTCCTATACCACATGTCGACACAGGCTCCACCATAATATCGTGGGTGATTGGACAGAAAAATTCTACTGGTGCGGTGATAGTTACAACGTTGCCAGTTCGGGGCCGTCCGGAGTTCATTCCTAAAGACTTCATCCATTGGAATTCCGTTAGTATTTGCTTGCGAACGCCTTCATCGTCTAAGTATAAAAAATCAATTTATAACTAATAAATTATTTATGTACTTGGTTTAGGTACATGGAGTTAAAAGTACTATTTGCAAAAATACTGCTCGTTTTTTTTCTTACCCAGGCCAAGGTCATCTGATAAGACATGTTCATTTAAATTGGCAAATTTTTCTCCGCAGACTTCATTAGACTCGAAAATGTGTCCCAAATCACCAAACCCAATTTCAGCCAACCAATTAACGACATCTTCAATAGTCCACTTAGCTAACATGCTCTCAACGGCGACTGACTCCACAGCGGCAGTGTCGTGGGCTAACGAGCCTTGCAGTTGCCACACTTTCACTGTGTGGTCACTTGAGCCTTTCATGATAACAAAACCAATTAAAAATAAAAGTAAATTCTTAATTTATTAGCTTGTATTTTTCCTTGCTTTAACACTTACAAGAAGCCAAGTAGGCAGCGCCAATAGCAAAAGCTACACCAGTGATATAACGGTCATGTCCCTCAATTACGTGAGCACATATCCCCATACTCTTTATACGAGACAAAATATTGGCCAATTGGAATTTTGCCCTTTTGCAAATGAGTAATTAATTATCTTTTTTGTATTTCTGGCTTACAACGTCCCACAATCGAATAGTTTTGTCCCCTGCAGCGGAGGCTAAAAGTTTTCCAGAGGGAGCAAATGTCACGCACATCACGTTAGCTGTTCCATGATCCGTAAAAGCTTGAATTAGGGAGAAATTGGCTCCGCTTCCATCCAAACCCACGATAACTTGCCACAATTTGACTAGTGAGTCATTTCCACCGGTCGCCAATAAAAACCGGTGTTGTCCATGTGATCCACCCAAACCTTTCGGAGAAAAGTCACAACAGGACACTCCCAACTCATGTGCTTCTTGTGTTACCAAAGACGATGTATTTTCTGCGTCAATACAGTCCCAAAGTCGGATGTGACCGTTTACACACCCAGTCACGGCAAACTGTCCGTCTGGCGTAAAGGCAGCCGCATAAATGGCTGCTTCATGTTCCTCAAATTGCCTAAAATATAAATGTTTTCAAATGATTTGTTTTAAAGATAAAAGATAATAGGTATAATAAAGCTGAAGTTAAGAAACTCTCTGAAACAACTAATTTACTTGACTAGTGACAGTGATTCCATGTTCCATAATGACGCCTTTTCATCATCTCCAGCTGCGATCAAGTAAGCCCCGTCTAATGAGTAGCGACAAACTCTCAAGGCCCCACCACTAGGATGGTAAATGTTTCCCAATTTGTCCTAAAATAAAGTTGGAATTTTATTTCTAAAATAAAAATCTCACAGCAAACAGGGAAACTCCACTCAC
Source organism: Zhuqinia jingwanae (assembly GCA_027744095.1). Classification (NCBI taxonomy): domain Eukaryota; kingdom Metazoa; phylum Arthropoda; class Collembola; order Entomobryomorpha; family Paronellidae; genus Zhuqinia; species Zhuqinia jingwanae. The sequence continues at coordinate 15,348 of JAHZNC010003361.1, read as the reverse complement.
TTTTAAATTGAAAAGGTTAAGCGTTCCATCCGTGGAAGCTGAGGCAATAGTATCACTTTGAGGAGAATAAGACACCGAGTTGACTGCATACTTGTGTGAGCAAATACTGGAAATGTCCACCTCCTCTTCAGTTTCCAGATTCCAGGCAAAGACGCATTTGGAACTGCTGTAGCATTGGAAATCGATCAAGACAAAGCAAACAGACCAAATTCAAGCAAAAACAGCATGCACCCGGAAAAAAGCATACAGTTACCAGACTAGATAGAACTAGCGTTTTAGAGATATAGCCGGCATTCACATTATCCCAAAAGAAGGTTCCAAGTATTAGTAGCATACTAAACACTAGGACAATTTTTGACAGGAGAAAATATGCTAAAAAACATCACCAGATTATTTTGCCAAAAGCCATTCCATTCATGTTATATGTACATATATTGCACCAAAGGTATTAAGCGATTATATAGGTACACAGGTAGTCATATTATACTGCCATACTAACAGATCAACTACATTCTTAAATTATTGGAAAGTTAGTTTAAACTAGAAGAGATGTTTTAGAAAAATGCAGTAAAGTTAGATTATAACGGAAAGACCATCATCATGCCATGCATTTTTTACGCATTTTCAAGATTAAATATTATAATAGAATAATGAAAATTTTGAGCGGTAATAAATAAAATAAACACTCGACCTGGCAGCAGCAACGACAAAAGAAGTTCCAATGAGTGCAACCGAGTTAAAGTCCACTTTAGGCACTTCAAACGACATTTTCAGAATAGCGCCATTTTCCTCTGCCAAAATTAAAACATTCATTTCGACGATTTTCGTAAATTAGCAAAAATTATATAATTAACTTTCAATAAATCAACCTTGAAGCATCCTGGATCTACAAAGCTTTTCATACTGTGGCCAAACATCTCCCGCCGACAAGCTGAAATCATTTGTTGGAGCAACCAAATCGTCTGTCAACTCAATGGAACCTGTCAGATCCCAAATGATCACCTTCTTGTCATTGCTGCCTGATGCGAGAAGCTTGCTGTCTGGTGAAAATCCCAGTGATGTAATGAATCTACTATGACCATCTAAGACTTTTAGGCATTTTCCGCTCAACTGTTTGCAATAAAAAGGCACACAGTTGCAGAAGTCATACTTTTCGAATTGACATTGTAAGTTGCGTAACATAATAAATGTGTAAATAGTTGTACCTCCCAAAGTCGAACAGTTTTATCTCCAGAGGAGGATGCAATATGAGCACCAATGGCACTAATTCGGACACACATCACAGATTCAGAATGGCCCTGTAGTGTTCTCAAAGGCTGGATACTAGGCTGAAGGCCCAAAGTTACGTTCCATAACTTTACAAAATGATCGTGGCCGCCGGTTACCATAAGGCATAATTTTCCCATGCCCCCATCACCTATAAAATCGTCAGAGTAAAACATACGTGTTATTACGTACCTCCATTAAAAAGGCGTGTTTTTACTGGCTTATTTACATACTCCATCCATTTCCATAATTTTGTGTCAATTTAGCAAAACCCCAGTGGAATAATAATTTTGACTACAAATCTCCAATACTATATATCTCTTACAATGAATGAACATTGCAAAAACATATTGCACATATTTACATTTTTCATGTACTCAGTACTCACACGCTCAGAATATGGCATTGGGTTGCAACTTTGTTGAGATCAAATGATAAAAGTAAAAAATCAATAATAAAATATATTCTATTCGTTGTTGACTTTCCTATAGTAAGCTTTTTCACCCGCGACGCACCATGAGAGTGATGATGACAAAATGAATTAGTTAATGGGTATCCTCACTAACTTGTACATATATTGGCATCATCAAGCTTACACCTTATATGTGCATTCTTCACACTACGACTACTCATATATATGTACAATCAACATTGAAATCAAATGGCATGGCATGGGGAAAAATCAATAATACGTAATGGCAAGGTTTCAAGGATTTGCTCACTTTTAGTTGGCTGTTTAAGTACACGTATGCTATCGACGTAAATAACATTTAATATTTTAGATGAGATGAAATGAATTGGGAATTGGGAATGTAAATATACCTATATACCTTCTAATTAAAGGGCATCTCAAAATAGTCAAAAACTCACTTGTGACCAAGGAAGGTGCAAAACTAAGACACGTGATTCCCAAATCATGAGCATTTTCCACTGACGCCAATGGTTTATTTCCTCCCTTTTCAGAACCATCCCAAAGGAACAAAAGTCCTGAACTACAGCCGCTCACTAAATATGACTCATCTGGAGCAAAGCTGGCAGCGTAAACGGCTTCTTCATGGCCAGAAAATGTTCTGAAAATGAATACGAAAACAGGCAATTCATTAAATTACCGCAAAATTAGAAACTTTTGCATACGCTGATTACTATAAACTTTTTACCTAATTAAAGCTCTGGAGGAAACGTCCCATAAATGAACTCCTCCACAGTCTCCTGCGGTAAGTAATAATGTAGACCTTGAAGAAAATTGGCATACTCTGACTGAAGAATTTCCTGGTTGGACGAAGCTTGTCAATTTGTCGCCGTTCTTAAATGGTATATTTTATAATTCAAAATTACATATTTTATTGTGTTGTCTCAAAAAGCAAAATAAAAAATCATTTATAAAATATTTAGAACTATAATTTGGATTTACCGTTGTGTCCCATAGCATGGTATTTCCATCTACGCTAGCACTAGCCAAAATTGTTCCGTACGGGGAAAAATCTACACATGAGACCTGTGTCCCACCAACATGAAACAAAAATTGATTACAAGCCCGAAGAAACATTCAAAATAATTATATTTTTTGATGAAATATAATTTAAATTTAAAATATTACCATACCGTATATTTGTGCTCTTTCAATGGAGCATATTCCGTTGGAACAAACCCATTTCCCGGTTCCCAACGACAAACTTGCACCTTTTTGTCCCTGGAAATTACAATCCACAAATGGCAGGAAGCACGGTAAAATGAAATATAAACAAAATGCAATTATGTCAATGACATTATTCGATTATGTTGAGAATGATAAAAAATATGAAAATGTAAACAAAGGACACCTCCTTTACACATCCCATAAAAATAATCAAATTAAAAGCATACTGCGTACGTGAATTATCGGAGTGTCCATCATATCATTTGTAAATATAATGGCACGCATTTTGACAAAATTACATGCGAAAATAAAAAGACCTAAACAAGAAGAGCTTTTAGCAAGAAAGAACTTTTGATCGATATTTCTTTTGATAATTGCAGGTGTTATGTTAGTAGCACAAAAGAAAGTTTCATATGTAGGTACGCATATCAAAAGGAAACATCGGAAAAAAAACGAAGCACCCACAACACGCAAACAAAAATTAATTTGATTAGTATTGTAACAATAAAGCAAAGGGAAACTTACCCGGAACCAGTGGCTAGCAAGAAATTTTTGGCAATTGCGACACTGTTCACGTCTCCACTGGAAAGGGCAAGTGTTTGAAGGATTTTGACGGATGATGGATCCACAGCCATGCCTTCAGGGACGGAAGCTGCTGCCAAAGCATCCCAATCCACATCAATCGTAATTATTTTTTTCTCTTTTCGAAACTCTGCAGGTCGGGTTGGACACTGCAGTCTTCTATATCTTCCCATTTTTTAATTAATATATCTTATATATAATAACAGTTTGTTATTGTTTGGGATTTCAAGTTCCCTGTTTTTTATTATCTTTATATTGTCTTTTTCTTTTTAAATCAAACTTCTACTCTGTTAAAACTAGTTATCTGTTTTCTAGAATGAACGTTTTTTATTTATTTTTTGTAATTTTTCATGTGCGTTTTTCAATTCTATCATCAATCAATTAATAAGTGGAACAAGTGGCAGTTTTTATACAGTTCATTAACCAAGTTATTTGCACGTTTGAGTGGTTCCAAGAGACAAAAAAAAATTGTCAATCACCGAAAAAATTAAACGGAAAATTTGACAACAACAAGTCACTCTTATTTTACTTTACACTACAAAAAACTTTATTATTGCTTTTCAGTGAAGGCAAGAACATCATTTTTCACTTTCTACCATATTTAATTGATCTTGACTAGACTGATGATGGGTTATTATAAGGAACACTTATGCAAGACAGGCGCTGGAACTAACAATTTTCTTTTTTTGAACTACTAATTCTTATTTAAGGCAGTGAACAGTGAACAAAATACTTTCCCATTACTTTGTTCATTAGTGTTCACATATAAAAGGCAAAACACTCTCCTCCCCATCTCCATCATCACCCGAAAAGAAAAACACTAAATGATATGTCAAAAAATTGTCTTATGTGTTTGTTTTGTAGGGTGCTCACCGACGACCAGATTAGATAAAAATGAACAACTTTGTTTGGAAAGAAATCTAAATCAAGTTTGTTTTGCATTGCTGCTGGAGGTGTGCAAGGTGAGAGGATGATGATGATGAGTGCTACACTACCATGTGATCTCTTGTTGTTCCAGCAGCGGATCAGATGACGTATGTAAATATGCACACATGGATAAAACGCTCCAGTTATACCTAAGCTGTATAGCTGGTGATAATAAACCCTTTCATTACGCCTATTTATATAGTATCCTAGCTGTGTAGAGTAGGTAAGAAGAGCTTATATGGATTGTACATTGTACATTAGAATCAAGAAAACACTTCAAAAGTCAAGTTTTTCTTCTTTTTTTTTGTTGCTGCTGGCTGTCAGTCAGTTCTCTGTGTCTGGAGGACTCACGAGGTCTTCTAAAAATGTTTAAGGTTATTCTGGAGGAGAAGGAAAAAAAAACTATTCTAGCACACTTCCAGTCCACAGAGACTTCCTACAATATTTTGCTTCTTTTTATATCTGACTTGATGTACTAAAAAAAGACAGCTCTACATCGTTTTTTTTTCTCTTTAGATTTTATGAATATAGTAGTCGTCGCTTCTTCGCAAGAGAATGGACTAGAGCAGCAACAATGTATGGAATAATGGGATGGATATATTTTTTCTTGGTTTGAGGATTTATTTCAGGAAAGTGGGGATTAGGAAGGAGGATGTATAGAATGCACATATATGAAGGAGAAAACAGTATTCCTTTGAGAATTTCTTTACAAAAAAAAAACGGAGATGAAACAGGAAACTGGATATGTGTGCCTTTTTGTGTCCTCCTATCTTGTCTGGAGGCGTCCTACATTCAGGATAATTTGTGCTACTGGGCTTGCTAGTAAATATGACAAAAAATCGGAAATGAGCTAAAAGCTGAAGATTGTGTGTGTGTTTGTACCTAGATGCTTAGTCTAGTCTGCCAGGATAAAAATCGTGACAGGTTGGTTGCTTTTTTTAAACTTTTTTTTACTAGAGAAAAAAATCCTACAGAGAAAAACCAACCGGATATCAGTTTCCAAGTAAGTTATATGTAGCGGGAACGTTATGTTAATGAAATGAAACTGAAGGTTTTATGGTGGTATGTATACTCAGTGTAGGATTTTTTTTTCTCCTGTTGGAATTTATGAAAATAGAATGATCTTCTTGCCCTGCTCCTGATATAAATTAATATTATGTTGGTACGTTGTTGCTTATTACATAAATTTTTCCTGTGGGTAAACGGCTTCTTCTCATGCGATGCTTAAATGTTAATCAGTTTTTTTTTCTGAAGGAGAGAGAGCGAGTGAGGAGAAGCCCTGTGTAAAATTAATTCTGGAGCGTGTGTGGAGGTAAACACGTCAGAGTGGATCCTTTTTATATTCCAATTTCTCCGGCCTACTATTTTCTAGTCACTTTTGTACTTTATATAATAAATGCTTTTTATAACTAACATAATAATATTGATTCCATGTTCATATGTTTGTAATTTATTGTTAGCTTAAAATGGTGAAATATCAAAGAGATAAATTTTGTTTGCTCTTTTTAAAGAAGAGAGAGATGGAGAGAGCTAATCAAATGTAAATTTGAGTAATAATAAATAATTTTATAACTGGCTGAGCCAACTAAGCAAATGTTAAATGTGATGTCCTTCATAAATTGAAATTACGATTATTATTTGTTGAATTAACATTTTCACCTGCCAAAATATTTATTGTTACTATTTCTTTTACTCTAGTTCTGGTTTGGTTTGGTTTACATAATGTCACCATCACTCATCATCATACATACATCCAGCAACAAAAGTAAGTATTGATTTTATATGAAATATAATTTTGTGTTGATTCTTAATTTCTAAAATTATATACATCTAATAAGCAAACTTGTACTTAAGGGAAATAAATTCATGAATAATTTATTTTATTGATTCTAAATGCCAAAAAGGCAGGTGGTAGGATTGCAAATAATTGTAACTTTTACTTATAAGCCACCTTCCTATTAACCTTCCTATTAAATTAAGTTTACCACAGCACACCTGCCTCTTCATATGTACTATTGTTAAGACACACAAATCTTCAATAAAATCAGGAAAACCAGCAATTAGAAAAGAAAAACTGGAGGGTGTAAAATAAACAGAGTGGAGCCAAGGTGGTAAACAATACAATTATTATATTGCTGACAAGAAAACAAGAAAGTAAAAAAATGTGTTCTGCCTTTATCAAATATTTAAAAAAAAAAGTATTCACTATGTAATTAATTATAGTGACAACTGCTCAAAATTGCCGCTAAGCACTCAACAGGGCCAAGAAAATGTATTAAACTTTTCTACCGAACTCCTTCTCTGTCCCGATTAAACTAAAAACTGATTTAAAATTTTCTATTCCATGTGTACTAATACCTGATGCGTATAATATTGGTCGATAGTGGAGACGGGGAAATAACTAATTTTTATATTCTAACCAACATCAAGTTCAAGTAAAGTAGAATAAAACAAAAGAGCCAGCCTTAATTTTCATATATAATCATCATCATCATCACCGACCTGGTCACCGATATTATGAACAGGATAGAATGGAGGAAGAAAATATTATATTGGGAAAATGAAATTTCAAAGAAAATAGCCCCTCTTTACTTTATATTTTTGTTTGCTTGAGTTGGAAAGTTGGAATAGTACCTATGTTACTTTGGTATGCATGAACAAGATTTTTGAATAATAAATGATGCTTTTTCGTTTTAGTTCATGAGAGTGGCCTTACACAACATTATTTATTATGTAATGTGTATAAAACTCTAATTCCAAAAATGAGCCGTCCTGTCCTGTCCAATCGGTTTCCTTCGGATTGATTTCATGTATACCAGTAAGTAAGTAACCCATGCATACATATATGCCTATGTGGTCGGGTAGATAAGTTGGTGTATGTCTTTAATCAATATAAGCTAGAAAGAACTAGTCAGCGTTGCTTCAATTAAGTTTATAGATATTATGCGCCTGTATCACACATTCACATTGAGGAAAGGTAATTAATGATTCAAAACGTTCAAAACCAAAGAATTGTCAAGTAGATTGAGTTTGAGTAGCCGAAAAGAAAACAAGTTTAATAAATTGGAATTTTTTGACCAGCATAAAAAAACAATCACGAAAAAATAATAGGTGATATGGTTATGGTATTTTAGCGCTGCTTTTTGTGCATTTTACTCTTAATATTGGTTTCTTGTGTATTACTTGGCCACGTTCTCATCAACCAACTACACCTTCACCTTACTTACAAAATATATTAGGTATTTTATATTTGACGTATCGCATATATAGTAAACTACAAACATTTGGAATTCACTGCTGGGGCAACAAAGACTTTGATCTGCATTTATTTAACTCATAATGGCTCATTAAAAGAGCTTGCATAAAAAAGTTTTTACAGCCTTACTTAGGAACTATACTTTCAAATATTATAAACAAAAATTCTATGCATGCATGTAATATGTGTCTATGCTGTCCAAGCGAACAACCTACACATTATAGACCAAAAACACACGTGATATTACATTTTCATAGCAAGTTGTAATCTTTTGCAATCGAAAAATGTGACTACTACTCCCTAAAAATACTTCTGTCAATCCTGTGCAATCAACGTGCAACAAATACCAAACTAACATGTTATTTTGAATCAAGCAGTGTCGATTTTTATTTCTCATTTTATTGCATATTATATTGATCAATATTACCGATAGAGTATAGTCTGTCTAAAATCCTCAATTAGCACATTGTGTCTGTGCTAATCTCTTTCAATTAAGTCGAACGAAAACGAATCCATTATTTACATATTTGTACTACAATTACTCGGATGATTCAAAATACCAACAAAAAAAGTTATGAAATAGATAAAATACGAGAATAGGTAAATAGTATGCGCTTTATAGCAACAATAAACTGTGTATATCCGAATAAAAACAACAACGAGAAAGCTTGGTATTAGTATAGTCTGCCTAAAATCCTCAATTAGCACATTGTGTCTGTGCTAATCTCTTTCAATTAAGTCGAACGAAAACGAATCCATTATTTACATATTTACTACAACTACTCGGATGATTCAAAATACCAACAAAAAAAGTTATGAAATGGAAAAAATACGGGAATAGGTAAATAGTATGCGCTTTATAGCAACAATAAACTGTGTATATCCGAATAAAAACAACAACGAGAAAGCTTGGTATTTGTTTCCCCCCCCCCCCAAATAACTTGGTTATGTCGTATTTCCAGCAGCAGCAGCAGTAGCAAATTAACCATTCTACATGATAAACAATTTATCCTCTATTTTTCTATATTACAGCATGCAGGTTTGCATGCATGTTGCCGCAAGTCTCTCTATAAGTGCAGTAGAGACTATAATAATAATATACTCGAAAAATTTGACATTTATTATTTTTTGTCAAGTTTTTTTTTTTTGCATGTTTAGATACCTACATACAATATACCTATGCATTTTTCCGTAAATTGTACATACGTCTGTCGATAAGTAGCTGCTATTCTGGTAACTTTACAAATTAATGAGGTTTACATACCTATGTACGTCATCTAAAATGTTAATGGCTACTTGACCGTTTAAATAGAATGTTTTTTTTTCACTTACCTTGAAGTCCACTTTAATGCAAATAGCTTTTTTCTTATCCAATCCAGATTCAACCAAGTAATAATATTGCACACACACAAACAAAAGCCACAATTGCTCCGAGTTTTTTGTTGTTGATCTCACACCACAGTATGATGATGATGATGTCTAGTTGATGGACAATTTATTTAATTTTGTTTAACTTTTTATTACTACTTATTATTATGTTTGTCCTCTGAAAGAATCAACTCATGTCACAACAAATAAAAAATAAAATTACTAAAATAATATATATAATAGTTTGTCAACTCTGCTGCTATTCTTCAATTTACTACTTCCGAAACTTGGGTAAGTTTACTCTGAAGTAAAATAGGCAACTGAAGTGAAATGGGGCGCATCACATTCCACACACAAAAAAAATATTCTCCGCTTCATGGGTGTTCAGTTCTGCTCATGCATAGCTTGGAAAGTGTTGAAAAAAAAAGAAATACAACAAGAAGAAAAGTTTTTTCTTTTCTTTTTCATTTACGATGAACACCGAAAAAAAGTGTTAAAAGGAAAAATGCCATCTTATAGATAAAATCCACCATGTATAACCCTCTCCAGACATATATAACGATTGTCAGTCCAGTTTACAATTTTTCCATGACCGAAAAACATGTATACGCATGCTTACTTTTATTATTATTTTTTTGTCCATTATCTTCTTTTTTACTTTATTGCCTGCTTATAAATAAACTGAAAAGGTGTCGTCTTTTCTTATCCCTTTTTCTTATATTCATCGTCAAACAAGCATTATAAAAGCCATGTGCATAAAGCATGACTTGAGTGGTTATGCGTTTTCTCCTCATGTGTTTATTGGAGGATAGTGTTGAAAGGTGGCAATTTACTCGTGTCTCTGGATATTTATTTTTTTCTGTCCTCTTGTTTTCTTTCGTTTTCCCAAATACATGGCGTAGTTTATTATGTGTTATGTTGGCTGGAATTCTAATGGATTGGAAACCATTTATGTATATAAAAAAATTGAAAGGTGGCAATTTACTCGTGTCTCTGGATATATTTTTTTCTGTCCTCTTGTTTTCTTTCGTTTTCCCAAATACATGGCGTAGTTTATTATGTGTTATGTTGGCTGGAATTCTAATGGATTGGAAACCATTTATGTATATAAAAAAAGCGTAAAACTGATTAGTTCAATTATCCGAATAATTTTGAGAGGCTTTTTTAACAGTCAATATTTACTTATATACAAAAAATATGAATGTATATATAAACAGGCTGTTGTTATATAATATGTTGTATGTGTGTATATTTGCTCATGCATCTTTTAAGCCACGCTTTTGAAGTAAATTTTTCGGATGGACTCAATGTTGCATGTTGCTTTTGTTGCGTATTTCAACTATTTCAAGTTGCAAAAAAAAGTAAAACCAGCATCAAGAACGCTAAAAAGTAAAAACTGGTTCAAGACGACGAATAATGTATATGTTCCTTCAAGTAAAACTTTTTAAGTACCTACATAGTTTTTTTCAATTTGATGTGACGATGAATTGCGAGCAACGGGGTACCAACGGTAACTTGCCACGCATAGTTCTTTTTTGTGTGTAGCTTGTTTGTGTTTAGACAAACTATTTAAAAATATTTTCATAATATAAAGTTTATGTAGTCCAGTTCTTTTTCATTCGAATTTTTTTCATTCCCTTTGTGCAAAGCTTGTACTTATTATGCTTTGTGCTTGTGTAAATATTGATTACATTGGAATTGGAAAATGAGTCTGAGTTGAACTTTTGTTTTCGAAAATATAAGGAAGCAATGTATTTAAATAAGGAGTCCGGTAGTAATGGTTGTCAATAATAACTACTGATATAACATTATTCCGCAGGCAGCAGTTCACCGATAGGATATGATTGACGAATGACGAACAAAATATAAGTATGCATTCACAATACATATATACCTTATCACTTTTAAAAAGAAACAGCAGCCATCCATCATTATTATGTACATACATAATTTCCTTTATTACTTCCGATAATTCAAAATTATCATTTTCATATTTATAATAATGTTAGCGATAATTATGACCAAAGTTATACCACATTACTACTTGGTAAGGAAAGAATTTTTTTTCTTTACTGAAAAAAAAACGATTAGACTACAAAAATTACTATGTTGACGTTAGTGTGTATATACGCAGAGTGCCAATTTCACTTCCAAAGAATTAGGTAATTAGCAATTACCTCCACAAACAACTATCTAGTAGCATAAATATAAGTATTATGAAAATATTTTTATTTTAATACTGCGTACCTGAAACGTTAAAAAAAACTACTTCCCTAAAAAATATATATAATGAAAATGATGACTTACTTTATATTTGTCTCATATACTCTCAAGCTAAAGACCAGTGAATAATTACGTGTTTTAATAATGTTATTTAGCATATTATTAGGTATCATGAAAAAAAGAGAAACTCGACTAGAAAGAGTGATGACCATGATGATGATGACGATGACGAAGGTGATGATAATGATGGCTTTACGCAGCAGATCTATTCACAATAATTTCCTTTCACCTTCACAGCTGTATATTATGTACATATACTATTCATATGATGATTATGATGATGATGAATTCCTTCCTATCCTTAATGACTCGTTACTTACTTTTGTTTAAAAACGATAGTTTTTATTTATAGTTTTAGAGCTCTGTTTAGCTAACTTTTGGTTGAGTCATAAACTTAATTAAAAATACAGCGTACCAAGTAACGAAGAAGAAGACGAAACAATAACAAAAATGTGCAGCTTGCAAACATCTTCAGTTTTTTCCCCATTTCCGTCGGAGACAGGAAGAGTCTGTCAAGCGAATTAGATCTGTGAAGGCCATCTAAATACATAACAAAATGGGAAGGAAAGCGGGAAAGAATCTTATTTTGCTACAAATTTTCCTTTCTGTACTTGTCACCCAAACCTCGGCAATTAGTAAAATTCAAACAAATTCATCGGAATTGGAAAATATTAGGACCATAACGAAATCTCCAATTGACCGGCATCACCGGACAAAATCACATCATTGCACCTGCGGGGTAAAACATCCTGAATATGTTAGAATTGTTGGAGGAGTCCTCTCTAAACTGCATAGTTGGCCATGGGTAGCCGCCATAGTATACATGAGGGACACAAAAGGTCCCAAAGTTGTGTGTGGTTCTAGTGTGATTGGTCATCGTCATCTACTCACGGCAGCACACTGTGTTGAATACATGCTTGAAGAAGGGATTCACAATTTCCGGATTATTCTCGGGACAAATGATTTGAACGATAAGGAGGCCGTGATAGTTCCCATTGAGAGTGCTGTTTCTCATCCGCAATATGATGAAGACGACCCACTGGACTATGACGCGGGTATAATTACGCTCAAGTCACCTGTAGAATTTTCGCATGAAATATTGCCCATTTGCCTCACTCCACAGAAAGGAGTGCCATTCGAGGATCATGAGGCAGTTGTTGCAGGTAAAATAAAAATATACATGAGAATGAAAAAAGCTCATGCTTGTTGTGAGCTGTTTATATGTCTGGGGTATTGTGAGATTTCACATATTTATGCACAATTTTTCTAGGTTGGGGCTCAACGTACGTTGGAGGGTCGACGACAACAATGCAGATGCAAGCTATGGTAAAATGCATACTACAAATTAAAGATAAAAACTGACCTTCCTATAAACAAATTTAAGACAATAGAGATTTGATTCTATCTTTCTTCCTCGGTTGTATTTATTTTTTGAAAATATATATATAGCTTGGTATAATTTCCAACTCGGAGTGTCAAGCTCTCTACAACAATGATACACGCGTTACACATACGATGATGTGTGCCAGGTGTGCCAGGAGATCAAAATGTGATAGCTGTCAAGGTTGGCATCTTTTTATAATTATTATTTACTACGCTTATGCTTTATTATGATGATTATATAATATGGAAAAATTATGCTATTTTGTGTTGTTGCTGTGTTCTCGTTTTTTTTTATTGTTCAGAGAAGAGAGAGGAGAATGTTGCTTCTCTGTTGTCTGTAACAAGAAACAGCAAAGTAGAAACATAAAAATAAAATAAAAACTATTTTGTACCACTTTGATATTTGATGTACTTCCTTGTGAACCAAAAATTTTTTAGGTGACAGTGGTGGTCCTCTCTTTGTACTGCAGGAGGGCACTAATGATCGCTACCTCCAAGTAGGCATTGTCAGTTTTGGCAAAGGCTGTGCGGATAAGCGCTACCCAGGGATTTACAGCCGAGTGAGCAGATTCACAAAGTGGATCATGAGAAGAATTGGAAGTGATGGGGAGTGCGCTACAGCCAGAATACATAGGAGACGGGGTAGTGGCTAGTTTTTTTATAAATATTTACTAGAATTCTCATCATCAAAAAAACTACCTACTATAAAATGCTAAAATGGTAAATGATGTGATAATCCTAAAGAATTTTTCAAATTTTTTCCTCGTCAATAAAAATATCTTCATTATATAATTATTATCATTAGTAAACAAAGCTTATTTACAAATTACATATGCTGGGGTATTAAACATAATATCGTACCCGTGTTGTTGTTGGTGTGTAGTACCTGAAGACGACAGGCCATATATCACTTATTGACATGTCTCGTTAGTCTACGTCCTGACTCAGCACCTATTTTTAAACATTACACATATAATAATATTATAAATATAGCATCATAATAAAAATTTATGGCCGTAGTATAAAAAAAAGTAGCATCACAACATTACAAATATTATGTACGAGTACAGACAATGTATTTTTACCCATTATATTGCCATCATCATCCTAATTATCGCAGCAAGTAGCATAATAAATTATGTTATGGTATGTGCGTGAGAGGGCTGGGCATTAATGGTTTTAAAACCCACAATCCAATCACATTCAACGAATTTCAATTTCCAGCATGTTTGTTGGTGTTTGAGAAGATTTAGTTAAAAAAATATATATATGATGACGAAGATAGGAAGCGACCCCGAGAGTCAAAGTGCAAAAATCTCTTGCTAATACAATTTACAAAGTTTGAAAAGTTGAACAATATCATTTACTGAAAATAGTTCTGCTCTGTTGCCTGTTTAAAGATTGTACACTTGTGCGCGCTTCGGGTTTTCAGTTTCAAAAATCTTGTCTTCAAATGATTTTTTTTATCCATGCACAAGCTATTTTATACAGTAGTGTGATAGGAAATAATTATTATTACTAAACCCAAACTGCTTTTTAATTACGCAATAAATTACTTCCATAAAAATCCTACATGAAAAAAAAAATCAAGAAAGAATAATGAGATCTGTGAACGAAAATGAAAAGAAAATCATAAAAAAAAATATATTGTGCTTTTGTGCTGATGCTCTTATCAGGAAATCAGAATTTCTGTATCTGAAGTGGAAGGTGTTGCGATTGCGAATGTTGCGATGCAAGAAAAGAGAAGACATACATACATTGCACTGCACACAGTAGCTAGTCCTCCAAAAATCAACCGCCTATTTCACTCCTGTTTTTCACCACGAAAAAACACCAACAAGCCAAGCAAAAAAAAATATTTGAATGTTTCACATTTTTTAACCGAAAATCAAAAGTTGAACAATTTGCAAATAAATTTTTTTTGAGGGAAAATAGTAAAAACAACAGCAATTACACGAGTATTGTGTAACAAGGTATAAAGCCAACAAAAAAATCTGGAACAACATAATAACGTCTATATGTACACATGCAACATACATCATCATCATACACACATATTATTAAACATACCTACATGACTTCGAACTTTTTTTTTTTAAAGATCTTTTTCAAATGATCTGAGTTAACATGAATCATGATTAAATGTAATAAGTGTATGATGGGATCCATTTGAGCTTAAAACTTAACTACTCTCCCAAAACTCGTACTTTTCCAGTGGGATGAGCAGAGATGAAGCACTATATCTCTCAGCAGTGGGTATAAAGGATAGCTTTTGAAGAGAAGATAGGAGGAGCAGGAAGGTTTTAAACTGGAAATCCATTATTATTACCCCTACCCTCCCCCATCTTCAACCATAACCAGTATATACATAACATTACAAGCTCGAAAATACATGCTCAATGCAGATTTAATAGATAAGAACAAAAACAGAAAAAGAAACAAGCAGATTTACAAAATATTTTAAGTAAGTTTATCTTTTCGCTGTTGATCATGATCATCATCATGAAGACGAAGAAGAAGGTTCCCTGACTATATATTTTATTCACAAAAATATTTACCAGACATGTTTATATGATCATCTCTCAGAATCACGATTTACTTTATATGGTGGATAATATAATGGCACATGTAAATTTACCAATTTTAA
>JAHZNC010003360.1:0-12471 GCA_027744095.1 Zhuqinia jingwanae | reverse complement strand
AAAAAAAGTTCCATTATTTTTTTTAAATAGTATTCGAATTGAATAAAATATTTACTGATTTACGTTAGCTTGATTGATTCCAAGTTTGCTTTAAATTCTACCTACCATAATGGAAAACGCCTACATGACTCGAAGCTGGACCCAGTCGCATCAGCCACCTCAAAATGTCGCCCCCACCGAGTGTGTCAAACCAACCAGGAAATTACCTGTTCGTAACTCGCTGACAACAATAAAATTGAAGCACAGCAGTTTCAACCAAGATGATGGTCCTCAAGAACCAAAGAGAAGAAGAGCGACAAGTGGAAAACCTTCGGGAAGGAAATCACATAAAAATGTAAGACATCTCGCTTTTGTGACTACAATTATTTAATGTTCCTAATGTCTTTCAAAAGTTTATCTAATATTTTAAAAAAAATTATTGTATCAAAACCAGGATGGGACAGTTTCAAAACACGCTGGAGGAAAGGAGCATCTAATAACGCCACGAACGGTAAAATCACAGCCCAAAAAACCAACGCGGAAGAATGCTTCAAAGTCAAGGTCATCAAAACGAGCCATAAACCGGTCTATGATTCCAAAGGCAGTACAAACGTCTGTGTCGTCATCCTCAAAGGGCTTTGTTGAATATTCTGAGTTTCGCCGTTCCAGCAGAAGTACTAATAATCCTGTAAATCCGACTCGGTCCAGTACAAGAATAGGCCAACAGCACGCGTATTTAGTAGCTGAAACCGTGTCATTTTTGGATTATTTTTTAGAAAAAAGTTGGGAGGACACGTATGGGTCTGGCAAGGTTAATAAAACAAACATGAGAACATCTTTGAATACTTTGCAGGAGAATTTCAACTTGCATTTTAAAATATGCGAATAGGCAGGATATATATCTAATTATGTAAAAACAATACAGAGTAATTATTAGAATTTTTGTTTTAGTTGATAGCTTGTTATGAAATGTTCTTTTTTCTTTTCTCAGTTCAGAGTAGGTACGTATAAATGTATACCTATATATTCATTTTCTAAATTGTAATTTTTTATATTTTGAATCGATTTGATGTTAGCTTTTACAACAACCACTGTGTACGCCATTCAAAAAGGACAAATAAAATGATACAATTATAATTTAACTTTTTAGACGGAAAGCTTCGTTTATGATTTATTCAGTATTTAATTTTAATAACGTTTTACCATTTTTTATTTAATAAATCACATATCCAATCTTTTATATAACTTAACGAGTAGTACGTAACTAATGTTAAAACAATAACAATAAGTTTATTATCTATGGTCATTTATCAAAAATTGCTCCGAAAATCGATTTTTTCTGGGTACCACCACCACGTTTTGGTTTCATCAAGTTATTCATATTCTTGCTCATACTACCTGCAACATTAGTAAACTGGCCCATTGAAGAACCTACTTGCTGGCCACATTTGAATTTGTATGATTTGCTAATCCACTCAAATCGCTCATATCAACGTCATTGGTAGGAGCATTACTTTTAGTGGTATTCATATCAAGAAGAGTTGATAAGATACTAACAAGGCTACGCTCAGAAGCCCCTAATGACACCCATGTCATTATGTTTCCAGCAGCGTCTTGAGATGAAACAGCTTGTGCTTTTATCACGTTGTTTAGAAGAATGCGTCTGGCAAGTTCAACTTTAGTTAGGGAGGTAGCAAGTGAGGTCACAATGCTTTCAAGGCCCTTGGTGACATGAGTTGGAGAGCAGAATGTTGAAGCAAAATTTGCTAAGTCTGGGCTAATTTTCAAAAAATAAAATAAAATGAAATAAAGAAAACCGAAAAATTAGTCAGGAAATTGAGCTACTACATGCACATGCCTGTTTAAAGATGTAACGCTCAACACGCTATCCCAAAAAGACGATGATGCACCCCTTATTTTTCGTTGTTCTTCATTATTCGACTCTGTTTCCAATAAAGTTGTTTGCTGTGACTGTGACATTGCGTGATTAGGAGATACTTCGTAAATCAAGTAATGAAGGGCTCGACGGTACTTCAAATGAGATGCTTCAGATTTCAATGGAGGTCTTTCCAATACCGCAACCTGCAAAGAGTCCGGGTCCCTCATCCGTTGTTTTGGTTGTGGAATTGCTTGATTCACGGGATATGGAAGTTCCAATGGAGGTCTTTCCAATACCGGAGCCTGAAATAATGCATCCGAGTTTGCCAACGGTTGTTCTGGTGTCTGCGCTGGTTTTGCAGGAGATATTTGGGATTCCAAAGGAGGTCTTTCCAATACCGCAACCTGCAAAGAGTCCGGGTCCCCCATCCGTTGTTTTTGTTGTGGAATTGCTTGATTCACGGGATATGGAAGTTCCAATGGAGGTCTTTCCAATACCGGAGCCTGAAATAATGCATCCGAGTTTGCCAACGGTTGTTCTGGTGTCTGCACTGGTTTTGCAGGAGATTTGGGATTCCAAGGGAGGTCTTTCCAATACCGGAGCCTGAAACTTTACTTTGAAAGACTTCCTTTCAACTAGTTGTCGCTGGATTTGTGCATTCTTATCAAAATTGTTGACAAGAGCATTTATGGAAAGCATCAATTTGTTAGCGTAAATTTTAGTCTTTGATGACAATCTCAGTGAATTTAATGATGAAAATAATAATTTGTCATGTTGTATGATTGTATTCAAAAGCGAAATTGCTGCTTGCAGATGTTTCAAGACGTGATGATTGTTGATGCTGTCCATTTTCAATTCGTGATTGATTTGGGAGATTATCATTCTTGTGGGAAAGTAAACTGCGATGTGATAGTTTTCTCGATTATTAATAGTGAAGCACAAGAGACTGCTGATAATATCCAGAAGATTTGCTGCGTTGCACCTTAATTTTTTCAATAAAGAATTCTATAAATTTTTATTCAAATAGTAAAAAAATCAATTTATGTCGCCAACAAAATATTCTTTTGTTACCCCAGAATGTTCGTCAGTGTATTCATTGACAGCGAACCCTTTGAAGAACGAAAGTCTTCTCGAGGAGTACGTCCTACTGCTATTATTGAACTTTTTGAGAAGGTCAATGAACAACTCAAAAGTACAAACATCAGTGGCAGGTTTACACCCATTACATACACTTTTTTGTTTGTGTCAAAATAAGAAACTACAAGAATACGAATGAATGAATATGAATGATTTTTTGGTTACGTTACGTTAAACTTTAAGATAACTTTTAAAAAATATTATAAAATTATTCTATCGCAAATAATTGCAATCATTGTTAAGTAAGTTGAGAAATAGCACAAAGCAATAAGAATAAATATGAATGTCAATTTAATGTCATTATTGCATTACTTTTCATTTGGTTCAAATTTATTAGCAGATGCCTAAAATTGTAATACATCACTTTAAATTCCTCATGTAATAATCGTAATCAAAACAAAAAAACTCATTGTACATAACAAAGTTATTACCAATAAAATTTGTATCTAAATGCAAGGTAAGCAAATAAATTTGTTGCAAGCTTTTACTTTTTAGTATTGGAATTTAGCTTTGAGTATTCGGTTTAATTGATTTGAATTTATTAACGTCTTTTACTTTGCAAAAAATGGTGCCAATTACTTAATATGCCACGATGATGATTAACAAGATTAGTCATGATTTTTTTTCATTTTACAAAGTGGAAACTGTTGTTTAAAATATTATGTGTTATGTATAACAAGGAATAAGATCAACAACTACCCAACTTGAAGAATTAATTTGTATGTATTTAAAACCTTATTTTATTCATATGAGGATAAATAGATGTGTGTAAATGGGGTATACAAGTTGTAAAAGACAACTGTGTTTTCTTTAAAAGTTTCCACATGAAAACATGAGAATTAAAACATCAAAAAAATTGCTAGTACTGCAAATTTACTACATAATGTTAAATCTAAGTTGGTATTATGTCCCAGTCACACAATAAAAACAGAAATCATATCTTTAAAATCTTTTGAGACTGAGCCATTTTTTTTATGAATAAATTCTACAGCTTTCGTAAATTAACCCGTGAAGAATATATTTTACTGTACAACAAACATCCAAGGCATTGCAGGAGTCACATGAGCTCTTGTGTAACGATATTGTTCTGACATTGGGTAGCTAGTAGGAGGGATGTAGGTGCTGTAGGGGTATGTCTGCAAACAAAGAATATAAACACACATTTTCAATAAACAAAAAAATAAATGAAATGATACACACATAACGTTTAAAAAATAAATTCCATAGGTTTTATAACTTGTAAATTTGTACCTGCAATACCGACATTGGAGGTTGGCTAACGTATGATGGGACTGGTTGAGGTGGGAAAGAGACACCGGGTAAACTGCTGACATAGGGGTTACTTGTCTGTGGGGGTGGCATTACTGAGTAGCTACTGACATATGAGGCACTTGGCTGTGAAGGTGATACTACTGGGTAGCTGTTGACATAGGGGATACTTGCTTGTGGAGGTGATACATCTGGATAGATATTGCCTTCGATGTCACTTCCCCCTCCAGCTCTGTAGTAACCAGAAGAGCTGTCATCATTTCCGTAATCCAGAACCATGATTTCGTACATTTTTTCCACTTCCTCCGCGACTTCAATGATGGAGTAGAAAGAAGTTAGCATGGAACCTAGATGGAGTACAGCAACAAATTTGATGATAATATAATTTCAATAAAGTGAAGAACAATACATAAGTAGCAAAACGTAGCTCTTACCAAATGAAATAGCGGATTCCTGAAAAGCGTCATATTCAGAATTTCCACATTGAAGTTTATTCATAAAGTCGTCAGTTTCTGCAAGTGCCTTGTAGATGAAATCCGCTGCTGTGTACACGCGACTTAGCAAATTGAACAAAAGCTCATCGTATTTGTCTTCAGAGCAGTGGATGGGAGGTAGAAGGGCACAAGTAAAACTGGAATATGAAAAGCATTAAAACAAAATTTTCTTCAACAATCCAAACAAAAATAGTACCCTGTTGTGCTTTTTAAAATGGCTTACTCTGTATATTGAGTAGCTCTATTCTTGCGACTGCGATTTTCAACTGTAATTCTGGAAAGTGGACCGGCAGATCTCTTTCGCTGTAAATAATTAAAAAAAAATTGATCAAGTAGTGAATGAGCGCAGGCGAACACGGATATAGTATTTTGCAATTGAAAACAAATCACAAAAATCAAATTGTACTTACTTGGGTAGTTTCTTTATCTGCGGTATCAGCTTCAGTCTCGGATGCCCCCGCACGTTGATTCAGGTCCACCTCGATAACCATTTTCTTGTCATTGTCACCATATGGTGCATATCCTGAACTGTACTGATTATCTCCATTATCCGGTTGATATTTTGAACCAGGCGATGATGGTGATGTGTGTGGCACTGTCATGTACGATGATGGTGACGAAGGCGAACTATATGTCGGCCTCTGGTTATAAGTGTTTTGGGTCTGTGGTTGCGCGGGCGCCTGGAACGTTACTCCTATTTTGTCTATGAATGTTGTGGACTCCTTTGTAAAGTTATACAGTTGTTCCTTCAACGTGGCCATCTTGTCGGCAGCATTACTTTTCCGGCTAACGTGAATATATGTATCTGTAGGCTCAGAGCTATCCCCATACCCTTGATTTCCAGAAGACATCGTATCATCGTACGCCTCCAGCAAGTTAGACTCTCCATAATTGGTATTCACAGCATCCTGCAGAATTTTCAACTCATCAATCGCGCCGAGAACAAAATCGTACACATCTTGAATAAAGACCAGCTGGTGTGCCCATTTCAGTTGCTTGATGATGGTTTCAATGGCTGGGTAAAGTGTGGAGGAATACATGTCTCTGTCTCTGTGCTGACAGAAAATTTGGTCCAGAACACTGACGACCTTCATGTTTTCGCAGCTATAATCATACACATAATTTTAGAAAAATTATTATTTTTACCAAGCATGCATTTAATTTCATGTTTTTTAAACAGCAGTAAAAGCGTACTTGGCGGAATAAGGCGAACCATAGCTGCTACTGCTGGAACTGCTGTAAAATCCTTTTCCGTAGGCAGAAATCGGAGGCTGGCAAATGAGTTTGGTTGTAATAATAATGAATACACACATAAAAAGATATCTACGTATATACACCGGTATGATATTTTTAAAAGTTCTCATTATACTCACCTGTGAATAAGGCATATACGCATATGCTGGGTCCGGGGGTGGTAAATAAGTTGGTTGGAAGGAGTAAGAGTCCGTCCCCAGGATAATCCAAAATACTCCTACAACAAGTAGGCGGAGTTGAAAGTTGAACATTATACCTAAATACTTATTGTAACAAACTACGAAAAAGTAACTGGAGAGAAATTAAAGGGCTTTTCATTCGCCAGAAAAATTAGGTTCCAATTTCAAGCGACAAGAAAGTTTGTTGAGCGGTAAATCCTTTAACCGAGGAGAGTAGACAATGTCACGAATATCGGAGAGGGCGAGAGACGCAATGAAGAGGAAAATTAAAATGCAAACCACTTTTGAGCATTTTGACTACTTGGAGATTATGGTGTTACAAAAAAGTATTTGTCATTCATTAATAATGATATGCATTTATTGGGTCATTCTCAGTCATCGCAATGATTAAAATATTTGCAACGTTCCCAAATTTATTGAGTTCATGTTTAAAAAAAAAACTTGGGTTTGTGTCCAAATGACATTGAATGGCATTCCAATCATTATACATCGGCTGGTTCCTTTTGTTTAAAGTGAAATTCAAAACGACATATACAGATATAATATAGATATATGCCAACCTAAACAATATTTGAATCAATGAAATATTATACTCGATACGGAAATGATAAAAAAAATACGCGCAGCGTTGTTTAGATTTACATACTTGCCACCATAATATAGCATTTCGTTACCCTTCTGTCATGATAAGATTTATAAATAATGTTATTTGATGTGCTGTGTCCTTTGGCAATCATAAAAGTACGACTGATAAATATTTGTAAAAAGTTTATTACCTCCCAAAAAATATACCAGTGGTCCAGAATTGGTAATATCTTAAAAGAATAGATGAGACATGAACTCAGCCAGTAAACAAATAGCGGAAAAAATAGCACATCATTTGAGCTATTATTTCAGTTAATCATTTGAGTGTGTGTTTATACTTAGTTTATAAAAAATATGCCGAAACCTAATTGTCATTTGTACGACGATGTTCCTTTATTAATACAATCGGATAAATACCTACTAAATATTTGTCATCGTTTAGTATTAGTGGCCGACTTAATGGCCTTATGCCATAATTACTACCATCATCATTCCATCGTCGTCTTTTTATCATGAGCTAATTAATTTCAAATGCCAACAATGCCAAACTACGTTGAAAATGCTGTATGCAGCAAGATATACATACGTTTTCTGTCAGATAAAAATTAATTATTTTGACGAGAGCGGATGTAATATAGCTGAATGAAATGTGAAGATGATCTTTGAAGTCAGCACATTATCTCATTGACCAATACAACACATGCAGATCATTTAAGATTACGTGGGCAATCTCGTCAATAGTGTTCCTACCGCTACAAATTAATTACCTTAGAGGGTATGAAATATTTCAATTTAATTGGAACTTGAAGGACATCATTGTATAGTCATAGTCCAATATCAACCATGTGGATAAAAATAGTTATTTGATTTTTAATTTCGTTTATGCAAAAAATGCGTTTCCTCTGCCGTTTTTAAATATTGTTATTATTCCTGATCATAAAGGAAGATTAAAACATACGAAAGCCCAACATGTTACAATGAACGGTAAAATATGTTTCATATGATAATCAAATTTAATTGATGTTATAATGATGTCGTATGAGGCAATTTGCTCAGCAAGATTCACTAACTGTTGGGTAACAGTATTCATTGATACAGTTGACTTGCAGAGTTGCCAGTGTTTCACTGATGTAGATATGCATGACTTGTAAGTAAAATCATTAATCATTCTGTTGACGTTTTTCTGTTTTGCATGCTACATACATACGCGTTTCCAAGGACAACAATTCGTTTTATGCGTAGTAGGTGTTTATTATTCGCAGGGAAGAAAGGTGATAATAGGCTCCATGAGTTTACCCCTCCCTTTCCTGCCAAGAATCCTCTTTTGGATTGAGTACACCTTTTACTATACCTATGCATATATATCCATTTTATATAGCTCGCTTCTAACATTCCGAGATAAATTCTTTTCCCTTATAAACAGGGTTTGCTTTGCCATGTTTAATACTTTAATATACAAGTTCCATGACAGTAACCATCTTCCATCTTCCGCTTCACACGAAAAATGTATTCTCAATAATACAGCAGATCATGTAAAAAAAATTAACAGCCAAAAATTGGCTTTTCCATAGTTGTGTGCATTTGTGGTCGCATTCTTCTAGGACACTTTTAATTTTGATGTAGCAAACCGTAGCAAAAAATAAAAACATTAGCGTGAGTGCACAGTACAATAAAAATGACAGACAGGGTCACCGGACGCAGAACATCGTTTCGTGCCTTCTCATGTTGTATTTTGTTTTCTGTCACTTTCAGTCTTGTTCCAAACAAACAAACTCAACTCTGTCTCCTCAACAATTAGAGCTATAGAGTATAGTAAGTAAAACAAAAGCTTTCATCATGTAATAAATTCCCCGAGTAAATTCGTCTAAATTGACTTTTTTACGACAAAAAGTGACAATTCGGTTCGTGTTCATACTTTGTCATGTCCATTTTTTTCCATAGGAGTTGTATAATCGAAATACAAAAGCTACTTTCCTCATGCCTTTCTTTATACTTTAGATTACATACAGTATATGTATATATAATGAAACGGAAGGTTTAATATTCTGGGTATACAAAAATACACGATTACATGCCAACATTGCCAACATATAAACACTTGTCAATTCCCAGTATGTTCAACCCTCCATTTCCTTTATTCTTCCAATTTCTACATGCCCCTCTTGTGTACTTTTCCCCGTCAATATTAGCTGGACATGCGTATATTTTTCCAGTCCCCTCCTGATACCCTGCCATCAACAGAACGATCGGACGTTCATCCTTCATTCTGGTGAACGGACATTCTAAATTCCATCTAGTAAAAACTTAATGCAGATTTCAAGCTTTAAAATGAGGGCTGTATTTGTATATACAACGCTTACATAAACAGTGAACATTTTTCCTTGTTACCACCACAGTGCAATATTCAGTCGATCCCATTATTACACATGTATGCAAATGAAAACACTTTTGAAGCTTCTTGTTTGTAAGTTTTATAGCAATTTTGGTGTGACATTATTGTGTCAATATTTTAAAAGAATTACTTTACCCACCAAAGAAACCATCGACATTGCGGAAAAAGGCCGACGACACCAATAAAATGAAAAGCGTGGTCTCTAGAGAATAATATTATTCAATTTATTGTTAACTTTTAATCATCATCAAAGAGGAGCGGATGGTATGTGGTGGGAAGTTCTTCACAAAAAAAAATATTGAAAAGTTCATGACACATTTAGAACTTCCTGGAATTGACTGAGTTGAGGGTCTTTGTTGTTGCAAGCATATACGGTAGCGTACGAATGTGGTACAGTCATCATTGTCATCAATCATTTTCTTTGCATAAAACATTTTGATCTCTTTCCTTTTGTGTAGACTCTACTTACACTTACTGCTAAGTTTAGTGCAAATTTCCTCGCCCGCAAAACAACAATATTTTCACCATTGTTGAAAACATGACAAAATACTAACAAGGTGAGCAGATCCTTGTTGTGTGAGTTGCATACTTTGTAAATCTATCTATACTTCGCTACGCGGTGACACTTTCCTTTTTCGTATTGATTGTCATATGCCGACCGCGGCCATCATAATTCATCAGGAGACAAGTGCGCAAAAAGTGCATTCTAAAAACACTATTTGACTAATGCTATCCATATAATAATGTGAGTACTGTGTATACTTAATCCACTTAATTTTTGCCTGCAATGGGGTTTATTATGCAGGTTTTTTTTATTGTTTCCACAAACTAGGACACAACGTAGATGAATGAACAACATTAATTTTTTGTCAGATAAATGTAAATGTATAGAGGAACTATATATGTATAACGGATTAATGCTTTTTTTTTCACACATACAGTATACACATATAAAATAAAGCTATAACTGTACCGTTAGTGTTTTTTTGATAATAATAAGCTTTTACCTTTTACTTTCCTCCACTCCACCCGACCCGATTTCACTTCACAAAAAAGACAAAAACGCAAACTGGAAAACTATCATATAATACATTTCCCCAATCCCAATTTCACATTACACGCATACCTATGTTGTCTTTTTGTGCACATAAAGCTGGTATGCTGTATAATGACATCAATCGAACGGTATTTTTCGTTTGTTTGTTTTGTTGGTGTGCATGTATCCGTATATTTTTTTTTAATACAAAGCAGTTATACTTCAGCAGTGGAGTAGAGGACGCACTCTATTTCATCCATTACATCAATACTTCCCTTAAAAAAATATACAGCCACTCAAAGAAAAAAGTTTTCAGAAAGCATTCCGTCGTCTGTCCGACAAAAAGTAACAACAAATAAAAACCCTTTCTCTCTCTCAACCCCAACCCGTTCATTACACTCATCATATCATCATCATCATCACCAGCACACTAATCATGCATATCATACACAACATTCTTTTCCGTTATGGTTTCATGTTATTACTGGCAAGGTGTATGCTGTTCTGATCTTATCTAAATTCCAAGTATTTACCAGTATACAAACTTTCCCCATATATGTATATTAATGTATACACTTTCACAAAATAAGGGAAAAAGTGAAATTCTTTTAAGCGAAAAAACATTTAGTTTTATAAATACCATACCTATATTTTACATATTTTACATTTCGACTAACAAGTGAAACCTGTGTAGGTATGCATACATGTACATGTTAAGTATAGATATATATTTTTAGATAATTTACTGGAAATAGGATATATAATGACAGTGCAAGTGAAAGAACGATGATGATATATTTATGATGACATAAAAGTCTGTTTGAGAGACTGTTGTGTGAACAGTGTCGGCGATAGTGTTGGTCAAAGTAAAACTTTCGTTTATTTTGCCTTGCTCATGGATTCTGTTGGTGGTGGTCAAGCCAAGTCAGCAGTGAAAGCGATAGATATGTGAAGACATAGCGTAACTTGCAATGATATTTTTGGTATGTATGTTAGCCCATAATATCATATCCCGGGTTGGGATTATCTGTAATAATATCCATAACTTGTAGTCGGATTGGTTATATATTGTAATGTAATGATGGCATTTTCCCGAATGCTTGGGATACGCAGGGACGGATAAAGTTTATTTTGTGCACAAACAGTATATGGACATCATCATAAAAAAGAATTAAAGGAAATTGTAACTTGTCAATAGTGAACAGAACGAGCAAGTAATATACACAAGTACACATATGTAAAATTTGACAATACGGCTGATGGTGTGGTGTAATAATGTATAAATATGCCTCCTGATAAATAATAATAATAATATGACAATGTTCAATTTGATAGTGCAAAATAACTGCCAACGGTGGATTGCGGTGGCGATGATGGTGGACGAGGAGAGGATGACGTGACACTCGAAAAGGCTTGAAAAGTAGCAACATGACGGTCATGAAATTGGCATATAGTAATAATATGGAAAATTATATACATTCTGTAAAGACTACTGCACAATTTCATACGTAATAAAAAAGCATATTCACTGCTAATGAAAAGTAATCACGTTCAAAATAACATAAAAATTTCTTTGCAATAACGGAGAAAAAGTTTTTCCTGGTCCATTGTTGAAGTGAAATAATATTGCTGGTGAAAGTTGTCGGGTGAAGAAGAAACTTTTGTAGAGAAAATGTCACGAGGGCAAAAAAAATTTTTGGTTTATTAAAAAAGTTTTGGTAACGGAATATAGTATATCAAGTGGTAAAGAAAAAGGTATAACGAATAAGTTTTGTGGTTTGTGATGTGTTAAAAAGTTAAAGTTTTTGTAAACTTTCCTGTGACAAAAAGTCAAACATTTTAGGTGAAGGCCTGAAATAAATAATGGATACAAATAAACTTCATCCACAAGGTGGACAAAAGTATTTTGCGCAGTGAAATTGATACCTTATTACAAAATTTCAATATTTGTAAAAAAAACTGCTACTAAACTCTCCTGGAAAATATCTGGAGAAAACTGGAATAAATATACAATACTGTGTTTATGTGCATGTGTATATTTACCTGTTCTACTTTCTCTAGAAAAAAATAAGACAGCGTCGGCTAGTCCAAATGTTGTTTTTCATTGTTATTTCGGTCAAAAAGAGCAAAAATAATGGGCTGTGGGGCATCTAAAAATGATGTGATCAAGTCTGCAACTGGGAACGAGCCAACAGTGAAAGAGCAAGCAGCCGCCGCAGCAGCGAACGGGACAGGGAATGGTAATATAAGAAGTAGTAGTACTAGTA
>JAHZNC010003359.1:0-25392 GCA_027744095.1 Zhuqinia jingwanae | reverse complement strand
TTTTTTTTTGTATAAGAAAATGTACATACCTAATAATAATAATAATAATAATAACGAGTTTACATAGAAGACATATACCAACGGCGGTTTTATTTCAAGGGATACTCACGAGTATGATGATGGCAACTACAATAATTGCAGTAGGAAAACATTCAAGATTTGTAGAAATATCTATTTGAATACGATGTTGGAGTGCCTTTACCAAGAAACTAACTATACATAATACATGTATATAATATGCTTATCTATTTACATTCATATAGGTACATTCCTTCTTTCATATATACTAAAATCCGTGAGTGTGTGCAACTAACCGGTTATTTTTGAAAGTCCTTGTTTCATTTTTACTACCAACTATGCATACAAATAATGCATATACTCTCCAGACAGAGTGATGTGATAAGTGATGCGATAAGTGATGCGATAAGAAGTAACATTACATGGTTAAGAGAGAAAATTGTGTTTGTGGTTACCTTCAAAAGAAAATGCTAATAATTATGTATAAGTGCTGCTTTATATATAGGTACCTATGTATAGAAATCACCTATTTTTGGAGTGTGCGAATTTTTGCTTTGTAGTATTATTATTATTATTGTGCACGAGTGTTGTAAAAGCGAATACTGAAGCACTTGTGAATAACATCTAAATATAGTAAATATTATACTTGCTTACATAGCCCTAGCCATATTGTAATTTTGTTTGATAATGTTTTGTATGTTATGTACATGGAATATAATATGGAACAATATCTATTTTTTTCAATATGAGGAAAATGCAGGAAATGGATTATGAAAGATGTGAGATTCCAAATATATGAACATATTATGTGTGTGTGGTTGGTAGCAGTGGTGAATGGATGGATTGAATAATTTTCATTTTTTTAGCACACCACAATATTATTTTATGTAGATGCAAATGTAAAAAAGGACAGGCTCTAGTTGTGTGGTGTTTGTGACGGTGACGCCGTTTTTGTGTCCGTCCCATTTACATAATATGCAAGTACCTGTCTTCCTCGTACGTCACAATCATCATCACCACTAACCAACCACCACCGCCAAAAAAGTATGCAGTTTTGTGTGTTTTACTATTACTGTTGGAGAGGAGGTGGAGCGCAAGTGTAACTGAAACCAATTTGCATAACGTATATATTATATACCTTCACACTCCATGAAGTAGAGAAGACTCAAGAGTGAACATTGATACAAGTGTGCTGAAGAATTTGAGCTGTGTTGTAAAAGCATTTGACACAATTATTATTATGCACCCACTCATAATCGTCCCTCGAGTCAGTTCAGTTCGCGTATTTTGCAAGCATACTTACACAAATTATTTCTAAAAGAAAAACGTTATCCAAATGTAATGTGTAGTACATGATGATAGATAGTGTATGATGTATCTTGTTGAGAGAACTTATAAGAAGGCATAAAATATATATTTTCATGCACTACATAAATAATAAATAAAACCCAATTTTAGATTATTTTACGAAATCCAACCAATTTGAATAATGCTACTAGCAAAATGCTATATTTTTTGCCATTCTTGATTCTTACGAAACAGTGTGCCATATCAAAATGCCTAATTAAGCAATTTCATGTGTGAAATGTGAAACCAAAATAGGATGATCCAATCCTTTTTACTTTATACCCTGAAAAGCCGTACAAAACGCAATTATTTTTGTTTTTGTTTTTTTCATATCTATAAACAAAATTGCTATTTTTGTAATATGAATATATTGTAGGGCTGTATAAAAGCGGAAACTTGACACAAATGGTTTCAAATTTCAGAAAACAAAACGGGTGTCATCATTTCCCCCCTATACTCGTGTTGTATTCACATTTACGTAAAATAATTGCTTGTATGGATGTATGTAAAAGCGGCATTTTGTTTGGTTTTTCCAGAACCCAAAACCACTTTGTTTTCATGATACTTGATCCACTATACTATTCTGGTAAAAGTTACGATTTTTTCCGTATACCCTTTTCCCACAAAAAGCACCATAAATTCTAGTCTGGTTGATGAGTGTACTTCTACTGCTGTGTAAAAAAGATGTGTGAGACAAGAGTAAAGAACGTCATAAAAAAAACTAGTGATTGTAGAAAAGGCTAATAGACCGTTACAGACAGACGATAGAATACATTTAGAATCATCTCACTATTTAATTTTCATGCTAAAAATACGTTCTTCGTTTACAAAACTGCCACTACCAGTCACCACCAAAATAATATGTACTAACGAATTTACTAGAAGAATAATAATAATGCTTACATGAACCTGAACCATGTAGTAAAGATTCTTCCCCAACTGTATACAAAAAATATTTGAACAATATATAAATAGAAAAAAATGAGATAAAATGACAAAGAGCTCAAATAACCAAGAAACAAGACAAAAATCTACCAAGTTTTCCTCCCTTTTTTTATACTAATTCCGCCATAACAGCAACTACAACCTCAACTGTCTCTGCTATCACTTTGTTCTTTTTGTAAACAAAAAAAAAGTCTCTTGGTTATATAGCTATCGTGCTGTAATAATTAAACATGGTATATATACTATCTGCTGTTACTATACTATTTTACGTCTTTATATGTACAAAAAAAAATAACTAAACTGTCTAGTACTTTAAGCCTCACATTAAACCTTCTTGATAAATGCACAAGATAATTTCACGATGGCCTGTACAGTTATACAAGTAAATACTTTCAGTGTGTCGTGTGTAATCAATAAACAAGTGTGTGGCTATATAGTGGAGTGGAGTTGTGGAGAGAAATAAAAAAGAGGTTTTGAGTTTTTTTTTCATTGTGAGAAATCAGAAATATCTACATATATATCTAGTTTGTACTGAATTGGATGTAAATAAAATAGCTACTACACATTCTTGTATTTTCTGACCCGTGGTGAAACAAAAGAATGAAAAAATCAATTTTATGATTTCATGCGCCCATCTACATGGCTTATGGCTTCTTTTTTATTTGCAGTTAATGATTATGATTGCAGCACTACAGTATATGTATGTATGTAGGTATGTATGCCTACTTTTTTTTATTACATCTTCCATGTTGTCCAGAGAGAATATCTTTTAAAAATTTCGTTGATTGTGGAATGTTTACATTTTGTGCTGTGCTTTTGTATTCATGACATGACATAAAATGGTATACCTGAAAATATGAATATTATGGAGCAAAAAGCCACCCATCTTCTCCAGAAGTCCTTATAAAACAGGTTTGTACGACATGTTGTATGTAGTAGTGGCACAGTATGGATTTTTGTAGAGAGGTCAGAAACTAGTATAGTAGCAGAGCAGATAGTAGAAAGAAGGAGAGCAAAATAAACAGGGACACCACGACAATAATGAACATATATATACATACACATACATAAAAGAAGGAAAGTAAATTAATAATCATCAGTAAGCACAAAAAACCCGATATATATGGTAAATAATCATAAAAGAATGAAAGAAAAGAGACACATGAAGAAGACAAAGTATATATATATAAGAAAAGAGGTGAAATTAAGAGAATTTTTAATAAATAGCAGATAATTACAGAGAGTGAGAGAGCGAAAGATTAAACAGCAACTGACTACGAGTTACATAAAGAGTGTATACAGCAAATAAAGAATAATAATAAATAATTTTAATAGATTTTTTTTTTAAATCTATGTTTATACGGTACGAACAGACAAAGAACTAATTAATAGGCATCATAATATTATTTCAATAGTCAAACGGTATTCAGAGAGGTGTGTTTATAAGCTTCTTTTGAGAGTGAAGAATAAAAGAAAAGTTGCGGTTGGTTGCAGGCTGATTTGATTATAGTTGTTAAAAGTACACTTTTACTTTTTGGCATTACAGAAACAATAGCAATTTTCCTACGCAGAATAAGAACAACAGAACACTACTACAGAACAGCAGCAATAATAATACGTATATTTGTAGCAGCAACAAACTACCGAGTATTTATTTACTTACGCAACGACTACCACAACACTACGCACATGATGGTTCAATTTTCATCCAGCAAAAATTACCAATATAAGTACTATATAATCATATTTTTTGTTAGGATTCAACTCACAATATAAGGACTCGCTTATAAATTATTATAATATTTGAATATTTATAACATATAATATAGGTACAATGATTTGATTATAATGTGCAATAAAATAGTAGCAGTGTGCGCAACAATGATAAATATAAATACTACTAATAACAAATTGATGTAATCAATTTAGTATAGACAAGCGGTAATATGGCAAAAGAAAAGTGACAAAAAGGATTATTATTACAAGCTTGAATAATAATAACGTAGAATTTTCCCCTTTATTTTTCGTTTTATACACCTTTTTTTAGCTTGGTAGCAGCAGGGGGATTCATTATTTTTCACTGATTTCACGGAAATACGTATATATGTAGAATTTTACAAGAAATGACAAAAGACTTGCGAAATATATACATACATATATATATTTATATCGTTGTGTATATAATAATGATATGATTACAAGAGTGAAACAAAAACACAGCCGCGACGTCACTCCTATCACATCACCTTGTATTATTCTGGTCACGCAAACAGGACGTGTCTAATTAAAACATGATTACAATCACAACCATTTTCTTTTCTTTTGCAATCGTTCACGATATTCATTTAAAAAGAGGGAAAATATGATAAAAAGTAAACTGTCATTATCGCAGCTTCTCTTTCCGCCTACACAAAATCTGTAAAAGGGCTATACTCATCAAAATTGGTTGCTGTTAGCGCGCAATGGAGAAAAAAAAGTATCATGTTAGCTTGCATAATAAATAATAGTACATAATAGCTCAGCATTAATAGCTTTTTAGGTAGTAAGTAATAATTGGTTGTGATGATAATAATGCATGCATATCTACTATGCATACGATAAAAGAGAGTTACTAAATACGTCAGTTCAACAACGACATACACATTACATGCTTCAGCTCATCAGCTCAACACAAAAGGAGTAATAAAAAGTGAGAGATTGATGACTGTAGTAATAACAAAATCAATAGAGAAAAAAAAAGTAAATAGTTTATATCATACTTTTGGATTCACATCATATTAGTACTAGTGAGATATTAAAAAGAGTAATTACAAGTCATCAATCATTTTTTTTTGCATATCAGCAAGCGGAAATATTATCAGCAGCGAATATATTATTAAATGTTTAGAAAGATCCTTTTGTAGGTGTAAATGTAATTAATTATGTAGTAACGAGTTCAATATAGAGTATGTATATGTATTTTATGTAGAGTATATATTTATCATATTATGTACGTGTCACACTGTAAGTGAAAGAATTTTGTTTGTGAAATCAACCAGATTCTTTGAGAAGAAAAAAAAAATGATACAAAAAAAAAGAGTTCTACGTAACCGTCAATACGACCAGCAGCAGCGGAAATAGAAATTGAGTCTACGAGATAGATAGTACATTTAACTAACTACGCACCTGATATTTAAGCAATTTGATATAGTAATTTTGAATATATATTGACGTTTAGATTAAAGTATACCAAAGAGACAGTAAAATGTGTAATAAATTCATAGAGAGATACCGACACATACTACACATTATAGCAGGTGTTGTATGGATATTCTGAGTCCTCTACACACAAACAAACTATTTAAATATATGTATATAGTCAACAAAAATGTATATATTTTTTTTGGATAATAGTTATAAATATACTACTGACAATAATTACATCAATTAAACAATGTAATTTAATATAACAATAATAATAATATCATAATAATTTCATTCATTTTTTATTTCAATGTTAAAGGTTATTATTATTTTTTATACATTCGAATGCATTCGAACAAAATACCTCATAGCCATGATTGCCGAGACAGCGTAGAACATTTGATTCTGTTGTTTTGATTTCACAGGAATCTCGCGCTCGACAGGAGCGGGCGGCCAAATTATTTTTTTAGCATCATCAAACGCAATTAGTATACTCATATTTCTTAAGGATAATAGTCCAAATACTTACATTTTCTTATTGATTAGTAGCTAGAAATATATATGTATGTACCTTTTTTTTGTAAACTTTATATATTTTTCTATATAAACGCTGTACTATCTATGTATATATCTGTCTATATATTTTTTTTGTAATTCAAGCGTTTCTTCTAAACCTATTGATGTATTCCTTTATCGCTAGTAACTTAAATTAAATACCGATGTTAGTAAAAATGAGTTGTCGATTAAAAAGAAATTTTCCCAAATTTATATTTTACTGCTTTAAAATTCAAGGTCAAACTAGAAAACGTAAGTATTTATTTAAACATCCAATCTATTCTATTATCCCATTCCTCAAAACACTTTTGACCTTGACCATTTTGCAAATGATCATATAACAAATCTAAAATGATTAATGATAAAAACTAAGAACTGATTTGAAAAGAAAGGAGAAATTGTTTTATCAAGGTTGTCAAAATTATCAAAGATGTTGAATGGAAGTATAAGATAAAAAGAAATAATTTTGGGAAAGAAATTTTTTTTTGAATGTGAATAAAACTAATACAGAACGTGATAATTATAATAATATTTAAACGATGTGTTTTATATAATATATTGTTAGTTAGTATGTGTATGTATTAATTAAATACTCACTTTTCCGCTTCCTTCCCCGGGCCTGGGGTTCCTGGAGTGGTTTTCAAACTTTTAAAAGCTTTTATCCATTTGGACTTCATTGTTACAGCGGTGGCAGCAGACAATTTTCGATCACCTTTCCCTCCAGAGCCACCACTTCCGGTTGACTGGTCCTCTCCTGCCATGGACATTGTATCACCACCACCAATACCACCGATCCTATCCAGTCTTCCCATTTTTCCACCGGAGGAAGACATATCTGATTTGGCAAGGGGTCCGAAAAGCTCTCTCTGTTCAAATAAATGATTCGGATTACAAGACTTTGTGCGACGCAATGATAGCAAACTCGGAGAAAGCTCTGATACTACCCCTACCATACCAAATAATTTCAGGGAATTAATATTCAACGTTGCATATCTGCATTGACTTTAATTAATTTGGAAGAAAGTCTAATACACATCTATGTATATTTAATATTGCATTGAGAAAATTGGATATAAATAGTATACAAGAATCGAAGACGTAGACGCGAAACAAACAAAAGTTCTTTTCATTACAAGAGGATGATGAGAACAGAATGCTTGAATTTCATCATAGCATAGCATCATTTAGTAATTCTCCATGAAATATTCCAACTTCCACACTCATCCCATTAGTTTGTATGCACAAATTGGATTAATTTTTTCCTAAACAACATCGTATAAACAGCACAAGCACAACAACCGTAAATGCTTATAGTTTGCGCTTTCTACAACAACAATGCGGGCCAAAAAAAATGATTATAATAGGCATACCTATTTCCTTCAAGCAATGGCGTAAATACTGACCCTGAAAATATGAGAGTACACGAACGAAGCACTTAATTACATGGTGCATGCCTATGATTTTATGTTAAAATTAAAACACTTTTCCGTCGTTGTTGTTGTTGTTGCTGCTGCTGCTGCTGCTAACGTCATTCATAAAACTCTTTTTAAAAGTTGTAACACCACAAGCCACACGTTATATAATATTCCTTGAATGGGTCCATACACCTCATTCTTTACTTCCGATTACATTTTATGAAAGCAAACAGGAAGCTACAAACGATCAATTTATCTTTTGTTACAGCAGCTTCAACACAACACCACCAGCAACTCATTAGCATTTTCCTCAGATAAAAAAGGTGCACATTCACGATACGCATTATACGCCTCTGTGTTTCCCATTATTCGATCCAACTCCTCCCTTATTGTCCAAATTTTCAAACCGTTATACATAGAATCATAGAGTCAATGATATCATAGCAAAAAGGACCCACGCTGGCGACTGACTGTGATGATGGCAATTTTTTTTGCAGGATTTTTTTTGTAGCCATTCGTAATAGTGTCACATCAGGATTCACATATAGTGTTCCTCAGACTAAACTTGTTCTAGCCCTTTCTATTTATTCTTTACTTTCTCTTCGCCTGAATAATAAAAAAGGGCAAGCAATAAATCTTTGATAGCTTCCCGCACTCAACCATGTATACCTAGATACACACGATTCATTATTTTGTAAACCCATTTTCGTGCTTACTTTGTAAATTGTATGTTTTTAACTTATCACTGACTACTATGTCACTACAGACATATAACAACATGGCCGTCAATATAAGTATATATTTAGTGTGTGTGTGTGTTTAAGGACATGAACAGAATACGAAATGAGGCGGCTAAATAACTATCCCAAAAGAATAATATAACAATAGCTGGTAGTAAAAATCCTCCAAGTCGTTATGAATGCTACTAATGTTTATGTAGACTGCCACACGAGCCTATTGTTGTTGTTGTCCCTCATACAAAGAAACCAGGTAAGCAGTAAAAGTGCCGCTGCGCGCACAAATAAAAAAAATATTGTGACGTCCATTCACAAAGTTTGTTTTGTTGCCACACATTAAATTACCTATGTATTGTTGGTTGAGATTTTGGTCGGTTCATTTCATATACATATATAGGTGTATTAACTGAAGAGAAAAGAACTACAATAAAAAGGAGACTGCATACAATAACGCTTTTCATATAAATAATCAAAAGACGTCAAACAAATCCCTTTGATCAGGTTAAAAGTTTCTCCGGATTCTTTTTGCCCGCACAGACAGCTTTATGGAGACTTTATACTTTTCTACGTCTATCCGCACGTTTTTTTTATCTACGAAAAGAAACATTCAATTCACTTATGACCAAAAGTGTGACGTGACGCAACCAAGCAAAAAATCTACTAGTATGGAGTGAGCAGGTAATAGATAATAATATATGACGTGATCACTCCATCATTCATTCCAGGAATAGCTGTCCTCGTAAAGTTGTGTGAAGTGATGCTGAAAATAGAGATCCTATCCTATGGCCGTAATAAAAATAGTAATAAGGCTGATAATAAAATAAAAGTATATCAAATGCATGATGTGGATTTCTGAACGACGCATGTGTCTTCTAAATGTTCACGTGTTTTGTGAATTGAGTTGAGGCTTTTTAAAATCCTCTTTCCCCACTTGAAAATAAAAAAAATCTGGGAATTCCGAACATTTTACGTTTAATATATATAAACATCCACGCATAAAATAATAAAATCGCCTGATTGTCGTCCTCTTTTCTGTCATCCTGCTTTACTTGTATAATCCTTCTTATAACAAAGGAATATTACAGTCAGTAATTTTATAATGAAATGTTGTATTGTGTCTGTTGACTGTTGTGTAAAAACTACGTTATGTGCAACGGCACACACAATAAAGCCTCAGCTTAATTTCTTGGAACCGGAGCATCAGAAGCAAATTACTCTACTCAAAATCAAATATATATAAGTAATAAAAATACATCCTAATTAAATTCTCAGGGAGTAAGGAAGGAAGGACTGGAGGAGGAGAGGACCACTCCTAAGGAAGAAAATGTATTATGCATTGCATAGGAGGATAGAACATTTTCCTTTTATGTGCATCAACCATTTATAACAAAGATACATTAATAATAGGGGCCCTCATCTAATTCCCAATAGTCTTCTTTCTTTTCTTTTTTTCTTTTTTTTAAAAGCTCAGTATACCTAGGTATGTTTTATTGGTACTGGGTACTTATACTCTGTATTGTATGTAATGTAAGTAGAAAGGATAATATTCTTATTATTATCCTTCCTTTCCCGTTTTTCTTACCTGTGCTCTCAAGGCAGCAAGCTGCATTTGGGCTACTCGTAGATCAAATCTCTTCATACTGATCTCTTCTTGAAGCTCGTTTGCTTTGTTGTAAAGGTTGGAATCCAGGCTCCTGTAACGTAATAGATTTAGATTACAAAAATGTAAAAGACAACCATGTATGTACATACATACATACATATAAATACATACATATATGCGATGCATTGGAATAAAGGTAAACAATCAATAAAGTCTTGAGTATGAGGAACAGGTTCTTTCATAGTGCGCGGTGCGTATGGACATGAAGAAAAGTGGGCCAAGTTCCTATATACACCCACGACTTTCTTATTAAAAAAAACGCAGACTTTGCACAAGTATATAAAATTAAATAAATAAAAAGCTCTTGAAAATAAATTCTCCAGAGGGATCCTTCTTTTCAAACCATACTCAAAGTTTCATGCAGTTGTCTGCCTTTTCAAGTAGTAGTCTTGTAAATTCTCAAGGATTGTCAATGTCAACTACACATCACTCACTACTGTATTTCCTAAGAGGCATCATCAACATCAGTCCGCAAAACGGAAAATTTATTCTTTTCAATTTCAAATCAACTTTCATGTTATTTGATAGTGAGTTCCTCAATACACGAAATCCATATTGTTATTATTATTCCCTGCAGAGCATTTCATTCTTCTAGTTGTCAGTCTCAATTCAAGCATAGCTATTGAATTTTCTCGAACAAACCTATATTTTATTTAATTATCACTGGCAAACAAACTCTCTCGTTGTCGAATTATTGGCCCAATTTAATTCTTTTATTCAGTCAAGTCAGAAACATGTAAAATCAAGACAGTCGATCTAGGTCAGGTGGAAGAATGACGATAACACTCTAAAATGCATCCAAGTAAATATTAACCAACATTAAATATTTACTAGTATACTTATCTTTGTAGTTCAGAAGGAAACACTCGCAACCAGTCTTTTCATGAATAAATTAAAGAGTGACAAAGTCAGTGGTGCAAAATATACTACTACTATGTAGCTATACTTGTTTCTTTCTCAATTTATGCCTATACATTATAATCTAATAATGTATACTAGCCTTATTATCATAGGTTATATTTGTTTAGATGGAGCTCTCAAGTCGAAAAGAATTGGTTGAATTGCTCACTTTGTGCCACTCTGCGTTAAGCATGTAATATTTTATTCTAGAAAGCATACAGACAAATAAGTATACATGCATTTCATACATACCTTTGTTGCATTCGAACCAACGTGTCCAATGAATCCTGAATAGGCTTCGTGTCAGCTTCCAGCTCCGCCATTTCCTTTCGAAGACCCTCAACTCGATTACGAATCGAATTTGTTATCAAACGATCCATTATAAACTCATCTTTTAGTACTGGCACATGGGAAAGATCCTGAAAGTTTTACAGCAAAATATGTACAATTTAGTATACAAAAGATGAGCACGAAGATTTTATTGAAAAAACAATCTTGACAGAATAGCATCTAATGTCCATCCAATCTACTTATAGCATTTATAGTGTGTCTTCCATTCATATATTATTTTGGCTAAATCCAATTACGCCTACATCATATTCTTGCTTTCTTTTCTCGGGAACAAAAGTATAGTCAATGTTTATGAATTGCTTTGATGTGACAAATTATAATCATTTTTGAAACATGTGCAGATATACTACACGCAACATACTTTTCTCTGCGTTTATCCAAATAAAGACGCACAATAATATAATATAGGTGCCTACATTTTCTGACGTAATATAATTTTTTTTACACAAAAGCCAACAAAAACATACAACGTATTTTCATCCCCATCGTCATCATCATCATGATCATCAACGACCTACATACATACATATATACAGTCATATGAGAGCAAAGTGTATGCATACATATGTGCAATTTGATAGCACATGCGAAACAATAGATTTTTCTCCATCCTTCCTTTCCCCTCTTCCGCCACCTTTCCCGTTGGGCTTCCGTTTTACTTTCATTATTACTATATATTATGTGTGCTGCATTGCCACTTACATTTCCATATTAAAACAACTTTTTCAAACAAAAAATTGTTTTATGTGCCATTTTTCTCCCATTCCATCCATCATTCACGTTCTACTACTGCTGTTCAAAACCATCAAATTGCCATTATTGAGGAGACACGAACGCAGCGCAATGGTCAATATTTTATGCTTTCACTTATTTTTTTTACATACTCACTTTTCCCTTTGTTCCCTTTTTCACTGGAGGAACGTTGTTTATGTTGTTGTAGGTTTGCGTTTGGTTCTCACATCAACATCAACATATCAACAACCAAAAAATATATACGATGGGTGATGGTATAATATTGTATTATGTT
Organism: Zhuqinia jingwanae; assembly: GCA_027744095.1. Lineage (NCBI taxonomy): Eukaryota > Metazoa > Arthropoda > Collembola > Entomobryomorpha > Paronellidae > Zhuqinia > Zhuqinia jingwanae. The sequence continues at coordinate 13,251 of JAHZNC010003359.1, read as the reverse complement.
ATGAAGTTTATTTTTCAACCGAAAGCATAAAATAGAAACTTAAATATTTGATTAGTTTGCTCGTTGTTCCTTCAACTCGACAAGGTTGCTCTTTATATACTTTTCTCTTGTCTACTACCTTCATATAAAATTCTTTACATTTTTTTTAATATTCTATTATCGCACAGTCGAAATGCACATACGTACATACCTACATACATGCAAAGGTATGATATGCAGTCATAACAACGTATATCTATCCTAAAACTTATGCCTCGTATATACATACATGCCAGGGAAATTATATCACAGTTTTACATTTCATTATTTTTTTCTTCAGTGCAATTATTTTTGTCCAGCACATCATTTCCCCTTTTCCCCGTATCATATCTCACCTCTCGCGTCTCGAGTATTTTGTTTCAATATGCGGTCACATATGGCGTGTATCACAGAGTGCGAGTGGGTGAGCTTTTATGCATATGTGTCATATAATCCTCCCACCTATTTTCCACATACTTTAACAAAACTTTTTTTCGTCATTAATTTTTAATTACCATATCAAGTTTTCTTATATGAAGTAGGACGAGGTATTAAAAAACAAAAAAAAACAGAGAATTGAATGAGAATATGAAGTTATAGAAAAAGTGGAACAAACAAGTAATAAGTTAGCTCATTAATAATTTTGTATGCTAAGGTTTTATGAGAAGACGCGCATAATAATAATAATAATAATAGCTAGTCAATCATCGTAAGTATTTTATGTCCTGATTTTATAACAGACGTAAATGATATGCGTGGGTCTACATTCCCTCTAGAGCAAAAAAAACTAGCAGTAGACGACGGAAACATTAAAGGACGAAGTATCTCTGCTTTTGCTACCAAGAAAATTATAATGAGAGGGTGTTTAATTAATTTCCGAAAATAGATTACAGCTTACTTTGGTACTTGAGGAGATTAGTTTATTTGGAGACCCCCCCCATAGAATAATGCTAAATTTCATCTTGTAATTCTTATAATGACATGCACTATTATATATTATTATATAAATAAGTTAGTCATGTTACACGCATTGTGTACGCGTGACCTTACACGGTACTTTTTTCTTTACTACTGTGTATATACATATATATCACGTCATTCGGATTCGACATGTGTTGGTGTATCTGTGCATGTCTAAATATCGTTAAGGTCTAGCTTTATTTTAATAGCCAACATTATCTGCGTACGTCAAGAGGGAAAAAAAACTACTAAACATTTGGAATAGACAAACTATAGCCATGTCAACTATTCATTAGGACTTGGGACTGCACTTTATGATGTTCAAGGATGATGACAAAAAATAAACTGTCTGGAACATAAAAAGGACATTTTATTCGCTATAATATCGTTTCGTCGTGAGTTGCAATTTGCCATTCTTTTTTCTTCTCTAGTCGCCAGTCTAATCCATTTTTTCTGTCGTTTTATCTCGAATGATCCAATGTAATGAAACAATTCAAGTTTTTGTGTTGAAGATTTGATCCCACTACAAGACAAACTCACCCACACACACACACACACACACACACACACACACATCAGTGCACATCAAAGAGAAAGATATATGAGAGTGGACAAATGAAAATAGGAAAATCGTTATTTTTGTTATCACTACAACCAGGATTTATAAATCGTTTTCTTTTAACACGTTTACCATATATACAAGAAAACATATACCTACTACATAACATGTAGATGGGTTTGTAATATGTAAAACGATAAGACCAGAAAAAGGCTGTTATAGATTATTTTTATAGACTCTCAATGTAGTAGATAGATGGTTATTACACGCTTGTTTCCTCCCACTGGAATTGCCTAGCAGATGTATCTGAAAACTCTGAAGTTATACCCAGCCTATAAATTCGTCCCCTTTTAAAACTGACGACAACATGCGTTGCTGCGGGTCTAGGATAATTGCCCGTCATTCTTTGACCAGAACACTTTGCCCGCCATTCTTTGACCGCAACACTTTGCCCGTCATTCTTTGCCAATATAACCTTGTATCTACTTTGAATGTAGTCATACATACAACATGGATACATATACATACATATAGCAAAAATATGACGATAATGGGTAAAAGGTTATATTGGCAAAGTGTTACGGGCAAGAAATAACGGACAAAATTCCGCTTCCCGCGTTGCTGCTCGTGCAAAAACTATATCAATGGCTTTAGTTACAAATCTCTTACACACAAATTGAGAGTTGGTCACCAATTTTATTTACTACGCGACTGCGATTTACTTCTTATGTATATTGTATGAATTCATTGTATGCAAATAGTTCCTACTCTGTGTCGTAACTGCACACAAGTAAGGAGATAGTATAACGGCAGTTTGGTAATGGATAGGCATAAATAAATTAGCATCTTCCTTCACTGGATGTTATTTTTCTTTCATTTTTTGATTATAATAATAATAATAGATCATGGATGGATGTGTAAAGCTTATTGATACGGAAGAAAGCATATTTGTTTCAGTGTGCAGATAATGCAAAATTGTACATATACATAACAGCAAAACAGTTTGTTCAATTTTTTGTTGAGAAAATGATGATGATGATGATGATGATGACGAACATCGAGCTACAACAACAATATATACTTGTTTACTTAATGCGAAAGGTCTGCTATTGTTTGCTATAATACATGTATGTGTATTTATCGTGCTAGTGATGATGATAGGATGATGGGAAACGTGTTTTTATTGCTTGCATGGTTTCACCAGGAATATTATTCGAAGCAGGTGAGCAGATACAGGTAAACACACAGATGGACAGGAAAAGGGAACAAGGCTGATAATTCACGGGAAAATGGAGAAAATATATTATGCGAGTAAAGAGGATTATTTTTTTATGCCTAAATTTATTTACTACACACGAACGAAAAAAAAACTATAGAGTGGATAGCTTTACTAAGAAAAAAAATCCGTGGTTTTGCAATTCTGTATGAATAGATAAAAAAATATACGAATCCAAATTTATTGACAGGTTTTGGATGGGAGGAACTGAAGCTTCCCACTTGTCATAATATTTTGTGTGTGAAAGAAAAAAACCCACACAGTCAGCAAAATTTTCTCGCTTTCATGAAAATAACACACGAGGGGTAGAAGTGGATTCGCCGTATATACAATATAAAATATTTATAAGTGCTTACATACTTCAGGTTATCATTGTCCAAAAAAGTGCAAGGTTATTTATACCCTCTCTCTTGAGGCTCCTTTTTAACCTCAAAACTCATTCAGTTCATAGTGGCTGGGTATTTTTTTAATATGAGCACCACCAACAAAAGTCTTGAACTACTTACTACGGATATTATATGTGTTTTTTTTTAGTTTCTGGATGAAGAATGCATTTCATTCCTTTTGCAGCCACTTTCTTCATGAATCACACATGTTACGTCATCAAAACAAGTTACAAGTTTAAGAATACTTGAATTTTTTTGCCATCTCTTCCATGCTGTTCTGTGTATCGTCATCATTAGACTTTAACCTTATGTTATTTTGTGGTTATTCAAAATGAAAGATAAAAATGAAAAACTATGTAGGCATCTGTATTAAGTAACGTTAGGTATGTTTCTAGATGAAAGCGTGTGTAGAAAAACGCTCATTGCAAAAAACGTAGTGTAGTGACCAACAACAGCACTTAAAACTTGAGTCGCATCTCTTAAATCATTCCTTGACGCTGCGTTGCGAACTCTGACTGAATAAACTTGCGTCCATTTCCTCTACACGAGCACCGTTAAAAGAACCAAGAGAGAAACTTTTTTCATCACTCCTTTTGGATTATCGCAAAAAATTTATGGCATAATATCAACTACCAAAAGGAAGCCGAGTTACGTTAAATAAATTTTTTTCGATGGCTTTCATGTATATGGGAAGAATGGTAACAAAAGCAAGGGAGAAAGGTACAGGAGTTCTTGGGAATATTTAATGAACTTTTTAGACAATACATGATAAATGTTATGCGGATGCTGTGAACTGAAATGTAACAGTCAGATATTAAAAAATCTTAACCTACCGAACGAGCTCTTAAAGAAAAAAACAACAACAATAGCTACATTGCGTTACTTACAAAGTAAGTTTTTAAAATGACATTCACTGAGACTAGTGCCACCACCACTATAAAAAAATATACATCTTATTCTTACCTGGTTAGCAAAATCTCCTCCTTCTTGGACGGCGAGAAAGGGGAGGGGTAATGTGAAATGATGTTTAGGTGTTGGCTGAGCTGGCACTACCATCGTTTTCACAAACTCCTTCAAATCCTGGATTCCGTTGATGTTCCTACAAACCGCGGCGAGTTGATCATATCGTCGGTTGGCTTCTGGAGACTACATTCAAGAAAGGACAAAATCAGTCATAGGAATCAGAACATGTGTTTTAGTAGTTTTATCTCTAAAAGTAATCAGAAAATTGATGAATTGAAAAGAAAAACTGGTTCGTTTTTTTCTAGGATGTCACTTGATGCAATAATATATAATAATAACAACAAAAGTGGAAAAATAGTATCACAATAGACAATAGCTGACTATGTCAATAATACGTTTCAAGGGAAAATGTATACTATTCTCTACTTCTTCTGGTTGAGTAAAAGCACACTAGTGTTATAAGTTAATATAGCGTACTCATCTTGTGTGACAGCGACTATCACCCTAAAAAAAATTGATGGATATTTTCCTTTTACTTCTTTAATGCACTACCTATTCCTGTCAACAGTCAAACATGCTTTTCTATCATTCATTACGCAAATGGGTTGGAGAATACGATAATGGCAATCTTGTGTTTTCTTTTGTACAAACAAACAATGACAGATTTCCTGGAATGCCTTTAATACCATACTAAATACCTAACTATCAACTATATGAACATTACATATTTACACAATAACGTATTTTTCCAGGCACTCATTCCTGAAGGAAAAAACAGACAAGCGGGTATTTGTACTTTTATTATGGCTTTTAAAATATGTTCAAGTTCTACATTCAGCGAACACTCTTCATACGGGTCCCCAGCATGCATGCATTACTGCAAAAAAACCGTCTGCAACATCCAGCAGCTATTCGTTTATACAATATTAAATGTAAGACTAACATAGGTTTTTAATGCGTAAATGTCATTTCCATTGCCACAAATTCCCTAAAATTAAACATCACCTATCTGATTGAAGTTGGTTAAATCGCTGCGAAAATACGAAAATGGCATCGTATTGATAAAAAACTAATCATGATTAAATACTTGGTTTGATTAAAAATCAATCAAATGCCTGGAAAATTAGAAAAGCTCTATTTTATATGTTGGTGAAATGCATAATTTGTTGACAAAATTTGTACTTTAGTGTTGGGATGTCTATGAATCGGTTTATTAGGTAATAAATTCCTCTGGTCATCACCAAAACAGCCACAAAACCAGTAATACGCCCAGCCGAGNAAATTCCTCTGGTCATCACCAAAACAGCCACAAAACCAGTAATACGCCCAGCCGAGAAAATGATGGAATGAAGGCAAAAGTATTGAACGATAATACGCCAAGACATATACAGTATATAGCTGGTTCAGAAATGTGTGTGCAAATTCACCAAAAGAGGGAGTTTTCTACACTGAGTAAAAAAATAAAATCAGCAATAATAACAACAATATTAAGGAATCCTACATGGATAAAAGGAGACAATTTTTACAAGCGTCTCCATCGTCATCATTCTTACTCAGCTCATGAAAAAATGGAGAAACCCTTACTTTGTGCAAACTAAAAGACTAGATATCATTGTAAAAAAAACTGTAGAAAAACTTGTCAGTCAACATTTTAAAGACAAAACTATCAGTGTCAACATCGTGTCTACACTACATAGTAGATGCACATAACATTGTCTCGTGAAAACGTGAGAGAGCATCCCATAATTCCATTCTAGTCATGTCACCGACATTTTTCCGAAGCCTTTTCGTACGTTTTTTGCTAAAAATATTATCTTGATGTTCATGAGCAACACCGCAAACAAATACACATGCCAACCCCCGCTTGATATATTACATAATGTGGTCAGGTCATCATCATCATACCAGTAAAAATCTTGGGAAAATATTCTTTATATTATCTATAATAATGGTTTTATTGTTATATAATGGACCCTTAAAAAAATCTTACACTAAAAAAATAAGCCTGAGAAAATAAACTTTCCTTTTCTGATTAAATATACTTGACTACTATGCTGGCGACGCGGGTGGAGAAATACACTTTTGTATACATAAAACCCAACAAAATAAACCATTTTCATCTAGAATGTCCTATCCATTTATTAGCATCATCATACAAGGTTCATTGCCTCAAAAAAATGACGCGCCTACGGTACCTGTTTTTCATGAAATCCTTTCATAAGAAAAGATTAACGAAAATCATTCGTTTTCTATTTGCAGCATCACACGGACAGGGTAAACAGATTTCCTGGAAAGTTACAAGTATTTGAGGGAAAATCATATGTCATGCCCGCACTACAAAGCTGGAAGCTCTAGCTTTCTCACTCCAAAAAAGTAGTGGTACCATGAGCACCCGTACAATGATACGATCGAAGAAGTATTAGTGGCGGAAGGCCGGAGGTAGTCACATTCAACTTCCTGTTTGGAGCAAAATTGTACACATACAAACATTACGAACTATCATGCACACATACATACGTAGGTACATCTATTTCATATGCGTTTTATTTCCACAAGATTTTCTATATACATACATATATGCACTTATCTTATGTACCAATTTACATCTAACCATATTCTTGCCATCGTCATTATAAAGAAAGTACAAAGAAAATCCTTTGCTAGCACGTTTGTTTACCATGTACGCTTTAATTTTGACAGAGCTGAATGAACTGTTTTTTCCCAGGTATTACACCAAACAACAAGTTTTTTTCTTGTGGGAGTAGTGCGAACGGAGCGTTTGAAGTTCTTTCACTGCAGCTGAAATGAGATTGTTGTTGTCTGCTGTTGCTCGACTGACGACGTAAATTTACAAAATATATATATTACAACGTTATACATCCATTTTTTGATAAGCACGGGGGTGGTCTTCGTATGCGACAAAAAAACACCTACTCAAACCTTCATCCGAAAGGTAAGTTTGATCGATAAGTTTACTTTTACTTTTGACAATTTTTTTTTCAAGTATGCAAAAGAGACATCACACTTACCGGTTTCGTATGACATGTTATTTTTTTATTAGTTTCCTGTAATAATGAACATAAAAACTCACCCCTGTTGCAATTATTTCTGATCCCACCATTACTGAATCGGACAGTTCTTTGCATAAGTCCACGTACACATCTTCAAGTTCCTGGAAAAGAATGTAAAAATTGCATCAATGTTACAATGCGAACCTGACTAACTGACCTTTTGACATTGATATTTCCTAACCACTTCCGAACAAAACGTTGGAAAAAACATGCAAAGCAAACACAAACATAGGTATATATTTAACAAATGTGCCAAAGTTTAGATCCGCATTAAAAGCGTACATGCTGTATTTTACATAGGTAGTTTAGATGATTACACATGTCAAAGAGCACCATGTGATTTATACCGATTTTTCGAAAGTATGTAACTCACCTGCTATTACATAAAAGGCTTGCATGTTCATGTTTAATATGTCCATATTCTGGATTACATAATCGGACAATTTGTACCACTTTATCTCGAACACTACCAGATAACTTTGCGTGTGCCATGCTACATACTATATACATGCATAATATGGCCACACACCATAAAAAAGTATGCTTTTCCCCTTAGCACAACTTTTATTTTATTGCATGATATTTTCACTTGCAAGTTCTCATGCCATGTCATCCCATACATAATGCATTTTAGCGCTTCATCTTTGCCTAGAAGCCTACAAAAGCTTAGCTTGTGGTCCAGGGTCCAGAAGTTGAAAAAGCGATGCAAACTGCTAAAGCACAAGCAGGCAGGCAGCAGCACACATGTACATACATACATACATACATACATACACACAACTCATATTTGGCAATTTATCCTTCAGCAGAATAGAATGAAGCCAACAATATCCAACAAGGGAGTCATAAAAAGAAAGAACGTCTCTACAACAGAGCTCATAATACAGTTGAAATTTTTATAAGCCACATAAAACATAAAAGTTCATAATTTAAGCATGTACAATATAAAATATTTTTCACTTTGTGCAATATGGATTTATGAGGATTAGTCTTCTCTTTCCAATCTTCACTATTGTCGCATCTTCAGCTCAGCAAAAAATAAAAAATGTGTACCTACATATACCTATTACATTGCATATTTTCAGCATATATAGTAGATATCTTCTTTTTAAATTTCGTTACGCTCTGTGTATTTATAGTTAGCAATGTCATACTACCGTGAAAAAAAAGTAATGAAAGTCACACAGTGAGTCGCGCCTATATCATTATGTAATATTATACGGAAATACAATAACGACGAAAATTTTAATAAAACGTGTATGCCGACATCTTTCACACTTAGGCACTTGAAATCATCATCTGAACTTATGGCTCCACCCAATAGAGAATAAGTATATCAATATCAAGTTATCCATAAAAACCATAATAATAATATTACATTTCACACATGCATCATGGATATATGTATACGAGTATATGTATGTTAGGTATGTAAATATATTATGTGTGTAGTAGTGGGTGCAAAGTACACGGGCAAATTTTACCTCGTGCACTATGAATTTGAAGGGAGGAAAGAAAAGTAACAGTAAAGAAAGTAACGGAATACTTAACATTTTTGATATGGGTTTGTACAGCAGTATATATCCCACTGAATGGAAATTCTTCTTTCTTTTATCCTGCATCCGCACGAAATCTAAAACTATTTCCCTTTTGTGAATACGAACCTACAGCTAAAAATTTCCTGCAATATATGCTTGTTGAAAAAAAGAAAAAGAGCACTTTCTCAGAGAAATGGCAATTCATCCATTTTCTTGTTGGTCGGTTAGTATAGTTAGTAGTAGTAATAGTTGGGCAGGTCACGCAATCTTGTTGTTTGTACACAATGGGTGGAAATCAACTGTGTACTAAATATGTATACCTGCGTCCCCTACAGATTAATTACCTTTATTTTCACCTTGTAAAGGTAAAAACCATTTGACTGCAATGAGCACACTGCTAATTTCTCAACTTGCCCGTTCATGCCGAGCGAGCAGAGCCCATAAATAACTCCCACAAAAAGATTGGCTGAAAGTCAACTTTCTTCCTTGAACTTTTGCTTTTTTAAATATATATAAACTTATTTTTTAATTCGCCATTTCATTGCCTTTCTTTATAATACACAGTATAATAATAATAATAATACATAGTTTGCATGACAAACTTTCACTTACTACTTTGAGATGTTAATGAATGGCTACGTTGCGTATTTATTTATTTAGGGTCATATTTCGACCAGAATGTAAATCAGTTTGTTGAGGATAATAAGGGTTAGCTTTTTGCTTTTGTTCGTTTTATTCCACGTAAAGCTCAGTAACCTAAATATTGCCCAATTGCCAACAAAGAAAGAAAAGAGGCGAAAACTAAAACACGAAAGAAATATTGTGAAATCTAAAACGTGTATACTGTATATGCTACAAAGTGTGTGGCAGGCTATTCTCTATAACTTTTTCTTTAGGAGCGAAACAAAACTGTTGGGTGCTTGGAGCACGGGAAAAACTTTCCAGCAACTCTGTAATCAAAATGCATCGACATCGATTTAGATACCTGTCGAGTACAATAGTGTATAATGAATGTTTAAAAAGCAACCAAGCTCTATAAGAACAATAATAATAATACCATAATACTATGAAGAAACATACTGAGCATTAGATTAGATTATAATGAATTCATGATTCTTCGGAAGCATAAAAAATGAGTCAACTAACAAACTCAAAGTAGTATACAAGATTATTATTACCTTGCTTATACGTGTGTGTCGTGTACATGTACTTTTCTTGTGGCATGGTTTACACGGCTTGTTATAGCTACTACTACTACTACTACCTACACAGTAAAAACATTGAATCCTTTATTTGTTGTATATAAATGGATTAAGTGTGACTGTGACTGATTGCAGTCAACTATATACATGCTAGGTACAATAAAGGAAAGCAAATGATTGGTTTACTAATATACCTAGTTACCTACATCATTTTCGTGTAGTAATAATAATTGGAAAGTCGAAACATTGCACAAATAAAATGTACCTTTTACCACGACTCTGCTCAAATAAAAATAAAAATACACCTATAACCAGATGCGAAATTATGTATTATTTTCCCTCAAAGCTACAAATATCACAAACTGTTTGAAAACTTTTCAATTTAACTTTGTCTTTTTTGCCTGAGAAAGTTTCTCAATCTCAGTAATACACAGATTTCTTCTCTACTATACGCAGTGCTTCTACCACATGTTACATTCATATTTGCACAGCTTTCTTGTACAATGGTCATGCGTAACTAAAAATAATAATGTACCTAAAATGTGTGAGAATACCAAAGAATTTGCCGAGAAGGGCAACAACTGAAGCGAAAACAAACAAAGCCATAAATTGCAAACAAACAACAAGCAGAAAGTATTACAAACAACAACATCAAAATGGCCAACTGTTTTTTTTTCTTCGGAAACCTCAAGACAACATTTTTCCCCTGAATAGGTATCAAGTTTCAAAGGTAAACCAAATGTGATCTGAGTTGAGTTACACAGTTGCCACCACTTGCGTACAAATGATTAGCTGGGATGTCATAGAACATTACACATAATCAACACGACAGCATGAAAGCACACTCTTATTTTCTTTCCACGAATAGGCATATAGGTAATCATCATAATATACATAAATGTTTGTTTTTTTGGTAATGAACACACCTGGAGAAGTGCTGGTAAAGTTTCCGTATGGTACTCTTTCAACATGGAATTGGTTCCTCGAAGTTGCTGGATGTAAGCGTTATGGGCCTCGTAGTATTGAGCGAGAGATTGGTTCGAGGGTATTTGGATGTGTTGCATGCATGCATCACTGTAGTCGCGGTAGGCCTGAAAACAACAAACAAGTGATGGTAGTAATAATGTTGTCTCATGTAATGTTAGCACAGTGTATATGTAATAGAAGCACACGTGCAAAAGAAAATTATCGAAGACTGATGGTGCTCAATCAGTCAAGACGACAAAATTTGACGGCAGCAGCAGTGACAACAAAATTTTCTTGTGGAACAAAACCAAGTACAATGGCGCTTTGGGATTAACATGATGAGATGGTTTTGTATGGTTGCTGTATGTAACGCAGCATGGTGTGAGTAATCTTGTAAAAAAGTCCATTGATTACTCACACCATACTATGTTTCATACTAATAAAAATAATAACCAAGTTTTCTTGCGGGTAAAAATACTATTTGAGTGACAGAGCACATTGAAGAAAAGAGAAAAAAAAGTTTGAAAGTATAAATTGACATGACACAGTGATAATGATGATGATGATACTCTCCCTCGTTTCATCTTACTTTTGCTAGAAGCGCTTCCGTTTTGCTAAGAACAGTCTCAAAACTCTCTCGATGTGCAAACACTTTCCGTGACTGAATCTTGAGGCAAAATGTTTTCTCCAGTAGTGGTCGTGCCACCTGTGAGCAGGAATAAAATAAAATAATATTATTTACACCAAACTGTACATTTCATTTATGTATATAAACCTTCATTTTTGTTAGGTTTTTTCGTTGGAATAGGTTTGAATGGAAACAAATATATTTTGGGCATTGCATCCATAGTATAACTGGTAGGTGTTGCCTCAAACTTACAAAAAATAGATAACGAAGACCTATCTGTTAAACAAATTAGTGGAAAATTTGAGATACTTTTAGAATCTATGATTTTATCTTAATTCCCAAGCATCATTTCATTCGTTAAGTAAATAGTTAAAGGTACTTTTCCATAATATTCACTCTTAATTCTCATTATCACGGTCATCATCGTTGCATTCTTTGAGTACATATGCCTGCCTACAACTATTTCTATATATCAACATAGAAAATAGAGCTTAGTACAACAACTTACTTGTCTGGCAAGAGAAGCTGAAATATCGGAATGAGCTTGAGAATCCAATTCCACTTCCTGAAGAAGTGTTTCCCATATCTGGAACATGGCACTGTTGCAGGGTGGTCTGAAACACAATCAATCATTACTCATTAAGCTCAAATTACATTTCGATGATATGATATAAGCATACTAAAATAGATCTACTACACTAATCTCTTTTAATATACTTCTTCGTTTATTAATTAGCCTCCTACTATGCATGCATTATTTTGATGATATCCTGACCCTCAACTTTTGCTATCAACCTTTTCTCCTTTATCAAATATTTTCATTCATAACTTTGATATATATTTATATTTTACTAGATGATTAGATGGCTCATAGTATATGTAAACATAAAATATTGAAATGAATACTTTACAGAATGTATATAAGTATGTACATAATATGTCTACATATACATATGTATGTGTAGGCAGTAGCTTAAATTCCAAAACTTTATACTTATGTAGTTTATAATCCCACAGCACAGTTTGTGCATTAAGCCAACAACCACTTGTTTGTACTAATCCTTTTTAAACAGAGAGAGAGACTCTGAAAACTTCACACTGCTTACATTATAATATTTTTTGTATTGTTGTTGCGTATAACCTATTTATTAGGGTCGAACTTGATATTGAAAGTTGGGGAAAAAATTAATAGATAAATTGTATTAACCTCGTTTGAAATGAAGGATTTTTTTTGTTAACAGTAAACATTGCATTTGGAATGATTCATCGTTTTAATTTTATCATGTCCCAAAAACAAGTCATCATCATCATGACATGCTGGATAATAAAAGTCAAGTTACCTACTATATAAAACCACTATAATTATCTGTAGTTTTTAGTTATTCTGCTTCATTGTGCCAAGTCGTTCGATACGTACGCAGCCTTCGCTAGAGAATTATTTCTGTTTTATAATTTTTCAAAACATATTTTTATTTGAAACATTGTGTTTTCATTGAAGTAATATGGACGCTTTGCGAATTAGTTCAACCACGTCTGCAATGGATTGTATTATACGAACAAAGGTAATTTTACCCCACCTTTTCTTTTAAACTCGTGGTCGTTACTGAAAATTGCATTTTATATTACTGTCACTGTGTTATTTTATTTCATTTTTTTTACATAATTTCATTCTGATAGCCAATAT
>JAHZNC010003358.1:0-11312 GCA_027744095.1 Zhuqinia jingwanae | reverse complement strand
CGACGGTTGCGGGTGGGACATTTATAGGAATTGGAATTAGTAAACACATTAAAGAAATTGATAGCTTTGCGGAGAAGACGCATCTTATTTTACCTCATGTTTGAGACCTTTATACAATACAAGAATGTAGGATTGTAAAATGTTTATCTCTCTGAAATGTTTCAATATTTTTTAAATGACTGTATATTAATGTACTTGATTGTTAAAAGATAGATTGATTATATGCTAGCGTAAAAATTACAAAAAAGAAACTATACATTTAAAATGGTAACAAGGAAATGTGTCCATCGTATCCATCCCATTTACTTGGTTAGGTACGTATGTATGTATGCATATATTTATTTATTGCCAATCAAAAATCCACAAATAATCTGCTGAGTAGTGCTACGGACGAAAAGAGTTTATCATGAGAATAATAGAATGAGAACAATGTAACAAAAGAGGCTTGACTATATTGTGCTATAGCCAGTTATTACAAATTATGGCTGAATCGTGTTTCCATCTATAACATCAAGTAGGTATGAAACTTGTTTGTCAAATTTTCTCACAAAACATAAATATTCACCGAAGAAAGCTTTTCATCCGCTCATTTTCATTTACATGACACAAGATTTATAGGGAAATAGTATATGGGAACAGAAGAAAACCGTTTATTACCTAAATAGGGAAAACGTTATACATAATATTTTTTCAAAATAATTCTTTAGATAAAATGGTTTAGAGTGCGAACCACTTATTACGTGAATTCTTCATTATGTAAGGTACATAATCTGATAAAGGCGGAATATCTCATGTATGTTTTAAATCGGATTCTGTTCTCTTGAACTTCAAGATTTGAAGTATAATTAATACTGTGTCTTGTATTTCATTTCCTTTGTTTTACTCTTGAAAATATCACTAAAAACTAAAGTTTCAAATATTATTTCCGTATGTGCGAACATAAATATATAACCCAATCGAGGACATTGGCATATACCTACGAATATTATATGACTTATGAAAATTGCAAACCTTTTCAATACTCAGGTATTTACGAACACAAGCCTGGAATCAATTGAACAAAAACTAAAATGTCCAATAATAATCATAGCTCTCATATTTTAGATAAATAAAATGGATAGAAAGATACTTTTAAACCACAGCAACATAAGTTGGATAAAATTTAAGTTCCTATTCATTATTGGAGAACAGAAGCAGGATTTGTACCCATTAAGCAGGTTGGCTGTTAGCAAGTTTGAGTTCGTTGGTTGCATCCATTTGCCTACCATGCTCATTCAACAAGGGATACTTGAGAAAATTGAAAAAATCTGTACAAGGGGCACAATCATACCCTTTGTCAGATTATTACCGTATAATTACGACCCAACCAAGGGAATTTTTGTCACCGAAAAATTTCCATTAGGATATATCGGCTTTTTAAACTTTTGTTTTGCTTCTTTTATTTCCTTTTCCGGAAATTTTTCCAGTGCAGACATGAAGGCAATGCAGGGGTTCTTTGGTGTAATATTTCCATTAGGTTATATCGGCTTTTTAAACTTTTGTTTTGCTTCTTTTATTTCCTTTTCCGGAAATTTTTCCAGTGCAGACATGAAGGCAATGCAGGGGTTCTTTGGTGTAACCATGGCACTATTGGCAAACATTTTCTGGTTTAATATCAAGCACTCAAAAGAATTCATGGCTTTTCTTAACGGCATCATACGATTTGAGCAGCTCCATGGCTGTTCAAAAAGTCAACATGCAAATAACAGAGGGAAATTACTGCGTTTTCTCTGTGACCTGTGGTACTACACCATTCCATGGATGCTGCTCAGTGTATCTGCTTCAGCCGGATTGGCTCCAGAAAGCCCACTAAACTTATTTAGCTCGGTCTACACCACATATCTTGCTCCATTTTTGGAGTCAAAGGGCTCCCCAGTAGGACTAAAATTACTTGCTGCTATTTCAGTTGGAACTGCTAATTTTGTGACGTGGGGAATTGGAATTCCGCTGCTTAACTTTACAGCAACGTGCAACATTCTAATATCCTTCTTTGCATTGGAATATTTGTCATTTACGTATAAAATGTAAAAACTACATTCCAATAACACATTAAACTGCATTTAAAAATATGTTTTTTCTACAAAAATGTCATCAAGTTCTTTAAAAATATATTTACTTTTGTAGGCAAATGTTGTGGACAGCGATCTGTATGAACTGCGAGAGCAAAATGAACCGGAAGTCCAAAATATACAGAGAAGCACAACTGCTTGTCAGTTTGTACAACAGGCTCCACCAAATAGGGATCATTGCAGCGTTCACATGTGCGGTCGGCTTGGCGGAAATAGTTTATTTGTATGTTTTGATCAAGTCCAGTAGTAGTACGACCGAAGTCTCGTTACCTGTTCTTTGCTTTGGAACACTTTGCGTAATTGATTCAATAGTTTGTTTAGTTGGTGTGTATGGAATGGCTGCCACGGTAGATGCGACCAATTATGAAGCCCTAATTTACTTAAAAAGAAATCTCCACCTGCAGAGGATTAGATGGTTCAGGAAATTCCATTTATCCTGTCCACCTCTTCGAGTTTCCATGTTTTTAAATAATTTCTTTGATAAACTAACACCTTTAAGGCTGCAGGAGTATTGCGTTGATAAGACTATCACACTTCTTTTACTGTGAAACAAGATAATCGCACATAATTAATGCAAATCAATGCTTTGGAGTATTTGCTGGTAACTCTTGAATAATAATATTTTATTTCTTTTAACTATGAATTGTGCTGCATGTATTAATATAATGTAATAATAATAATAATAATTGTATCTTAAATTTAAGAAATGTTATAAACGTTCATGTTTTAGATTTGTATGCATATATGTCATTTGATAAAATGTAGTTGTCGATATATATATTATATGAATGCATAGTTTAATTAATAAAACATTGTTTTAAACATAGGAAGCAACTAAAACATTGTTGATAATTTAGTGAAAATGTGCCTAGAAGCTGAGGTATTCTGTATCAAGATAGTTAGTAACCCTACAGAAGCCTTGTTGATGAACTACTTGTAAGGATTTTGAAACTCCTTTAAATTTTTTATCATGCTCGTTGGTTCCATGTAATTGAAAAAGCAGTTTTACCCCTTTACAAAGAATAAATATAATCTTTAATGCACTGTTGACAAAATCGTTATTATATGACTTATATTAGCAGCAGGTATATTAACCAATCAATACAAAACTGCTGGAATACTAATGGAGTGGTCTGCTCAATATGATTTGTAGCCGCAAAGCTGACACGGAAAAGTGGACAAGATCTCAGGATTTGATCCCCTGCCACTCTCCTTTTTCCTGTCCAGTTTTGTTGTGAAAAACACAAGGACGTGTGGAGTTGTTTGGCTTTGTTGTGCACATCTGCAGCCGTACCAAATACAAAGAGACACATGATTATACCCTCCACACCAAACAGAGCCGATCCAGCCACAAGAATTGCAGGAATATTGGACAATTTCCCCGACAAGCCACTGACGACCAAGTAGAGGGACACAACCTGTACAGTGATTATGGCCCCTAGAACAATTACCAGTTTCTTCCGAGATGTTTCATTGTAGAGGTTCATCAAAAGTTGGACTTTTCTGAAAGATTTAATAATACGCTTTGGATCATCAT
This sequence comes from Zhuqinia jingwanae, assembly GCA_027744095.1. Classification (NCBI taxonomy): domain Eukaryota; kingdom Metazoa; phylum Arthropoda; class Collembola; order Entomobryomorpha; family Paronellidae; genus Zhuqinia; species Zhuqinia jingwanae. The sequence continues at coordinate 7,667 of JAHZNC010003358.1, read as the reverse complement.
CAGCCTCGCTAGTTTGATGAAGACTGATGATTGCCCATTGAACAGCAAGAGTAGTAACTATGACCTCGACGAGAAATCGACATCCTGTCCTTGTGGGCATGGTCCAGAATATGGCGAGCAGGAGAACGAGCAGGAGAACTTTCCCAATCTTGTAAGCAGCATCCCATGCCTCCCCTATCATTTTCCAGTCATCCATCCAGTAAAATATGTTGAAACCGCTTCGATACTCCAAAGCACCTGCCACCCCGAAAACCAACGGTGTTGCGTATACAATTGTGTTGGTAAATCGTAAGCTGAGTTTTGTCAGTTCCAGTTTGAGTCCACCACCACCACCATTTCCAACTTGACCAGTCATCATCATCGTGATTTCTTCAGATATGATTCCATTTATTAGCGCCATCCTAGTGCTAGATATTTCCGTGGAAACTTCCCAGTAGTCATACGCAGTTGCAAAGTATACTGCTCCGGTCAATAAGATTTGAGCATTGTGAACCAACTCAGCAGACAAAACCTCGTCCACAGAAACTTTCTGTGGTAGTGAGGATGTTTCAGGAATGAATCTTGCTACATGAGTCACAAAAATGAGAGCAAAGAGAAAGCACCTAATCCTCGTGTGTTTTGGAACGTATTGCCTGTTTAACAACAATTTGTTGTTGCTTTTGGTCATACAGATAGACTTGGCCATCAAACAGAGAAAATATTCTTACTGCTTTCAAGTACTCTTCTAAGAGACCTTCACCAAGTAGCATTTTTTTTTAAATATACCGGAATTAAGGTAATAAACAAACCGGTAAAGATTTTATACTCATTGCAGTCAGTTTGATTAATGCTGATAAAGTGGACTAACTTCAAACTTTACAGGAGGTGAAAGTATTTACTTTGCTGAGTTGACAATATTGGAAATCGATAAGCAATACTGGATGATGATTGGCATGCACGGATAATTTAAAATAATAATTTATAATAGTTGCCTACACTCCACTAGTATTAAATTACATATTATGCCCTGAAAATTCATGTGCATGAAAATACAGTAATGGATGCGTGTATGCCTCTTTCACATTTACAATATTCCAGTCATATAATTACAGTGTTTTTCAACAAATGTTGCTTGATAATTTTCACTCAAGCTTTTAAATTATGTAAATAAAATTATAAAGTACTTATACGTTGGCCAAGTTAAGAATATTCACGTTAAGTATAAAGTATCTTAATTATCATCACGTCATTCAGCACGAGTACATGTGGGCGGAAAATTCTGGTACTTTATTCTGTCCCAAAAAAACATCACAACAGTTACTAGTATCTGCGCTTCCATATTATATTTTTTTCTTCGTTCATTTTACAAAACTAGCATTCGTAATCCGGTAATCCAATATCCAATCATTTTGTGTCCCTAAAGTCCCACACACTCATCCAATCCCAAAGCCCAACCTTTGAGATGTCAACGACGTTTATATCACATTTCCAATAAAAACCTCAGTTTTTGTATTATATTATATTCTAGTTTGGTTACACATGCAACTTCCATTCCATATACTGCTATGGTGGCAGCCAAAAAATAATTTCCACTGGTGAATCATTTATATACGATATAATACATTGCATTACATTTCAATTTCCCTTTTTTTTACAAACATTTTCCTACATGCATACAATATTTATATTATGCCATATTCGCGTACCTATATGCGATAAGTCCTCTTTCAGAATAATTATGCTCATATTTGCAACAGCACGAAATGTTTCTTGACAAAACACAATAATACCCGGCTCAACTCCACATACATATACACACATAGTCACCTCACTTCTCCATCTCTCTTGTTGCTCATTTTTTTGGAGTAATATTTCACACTATATGTTATTTTAGTGCTGGTTCATTATAATAATATTATCATGTAATGGTGACGATGAGAAGATGTAACATGAGCACAAATGTATGTAAGGCTGGCTAAAAAGAAACCAAGCATAAAATCTGCTTCTGTTTCACATTTTCATCAATCCAGTTGGAATCCGATTATAAAAAGTGAAACGACATTTTGTATGAATGTGTGTACTTATGCAGATTCAACACTATAGTGTCATCATCATAGTTATCATCATCATCACTATATTCGACTAATACCATTAAACGTACATTTCACCTACGCAATTCTTCCATGAGTGTGAGTTTTTATTATTTCTTACCCATCTTCATATTTCAAAGCATTTATTATAAAAACGTAACGGAAATCCTTGTCAGCATCACACTCAATTTTTCACTTTTCACCAGAAAGCTAGGCAGAGAGGAAGAAAAAGAGAGAGAAATAAAAATTGACACTTTTTGTGTTATTTCTTTTTCTCTGTTTTAGTTGACTTTCTCTGTGGGTGTTGGTTTATTTTAGAAACCTGTGAGAGTGCAAGGTGGCCTTCTTTCCCCCAAGATTTTTTTCTGTTATTTCCGATTTGGAAGTGGTGAGAAACGGAAGGCCTTTTTACCAACAATAACAAATTTGTTTCATTTAGCCCCAACAAAAAAAGAAATTTGAAAAAAAAAATTAACCGTGATCGTGTCTTTCTACAGAAATTATTAAAAGATTTTAATCATGACGAGTCGATTAGCGTTAGTGATTTTGGGCGTGGTTGCAGCAACTCTTTTTTCATCAAGTACAGTAGCGTTTCCAACTTTGGTAGAGGATGTGGGCGGTGGTATGGGTCCTATCATGGTTGTAGATCCAGATGAATACGGTAATTTTTATTTAAAAAAAAAGTTTACTTATTTTCAATTTCTGAATTCAAAGTTTGGTCTCTAAGGTTTATTAACATGCTTAAAACTATTTTTCACCCAGAAGACTACGTGCCACCAACCGTTTTAATGAAGCGATTTTTCACAAACCACCCTAGTGATTTTAATCCCATGCGAAGACCTGGTCCAATCCCTCGTGGGGCAAAAAGAGAGGATGGAGTTCCATTCCACCCTGTTCCTCGAGTGGTGACCACAGGCATGCGTCACATCACTGGGGGTGGTCTCGACGATTTCAGCGATTTGAACAGTGAGGGGTACATTGAAAGTAAGGCATTAAAAGTAGACCTTAGTGACTGATGACAAACAAAGAAAAATGTTATTTAACTGTCGTTATTATTATTATTATTTGTCTGCTCTGTGGAATAGATGGAAGGCAAAAGAAGCAAACGCGTGCGGCTACATTAATCTTTCGACTTGGCTCCCTTGGTATGCGACGAAAGCCTACTGTTCCTCCGTTGCCAACAACTGTCTAATTTGCTTAGGATACCTTTTTGGACCGGGTGCAGCAGCTTTTCCATAGATACATGGAACACAAAAAATCTATTTTCTTTCTCATATAATAACTCATATTTAAAAAAAAAGTGTTCCATTTAAATAGCTTTTTTAAAGCTTTCCAGAAATATATTACTGTGTATACATACCTATTATATACATAAGTACAATACAATACATTAAAAACTTACACAACATTAAAACATGCTTGCATAATAATATGCTTTGTAAATACCATACAGCATTCAGTCCACACTTTTTGGTGACACTGGTGCTAAAAAAAGTTAACTCAAATACGGTATTATTATTATTCCGTATTTAGTATAACAAACCATCAAACCATATATATTATGCACAATAAAAAAAGATACTATAATTAATTCAAAATGGTGAATTTGAAAATTACTGCGATTTTCATAAAAGATTAATATTCTTTCATAACCGAATTTAATTCTTGCGTTTTAAGTTAAGACTTTTGATGAATGGGCACCGGTGGCAGTTTCTGTTTTATTATTATTATTTTTTACAGTAACACACCTCAACAACAAACTTTAATATTTGTTTTAACATTTTAAAATAAATAAACGCCAAGCATAGAAATGAAACTTGGCATGCGAATTTATTCTTCTACATAGATTCTTAGATCTCAGCTTGCATGCCCCTTCGAATCACAACATCGAACCATCTGTAACTCAATTAAACCTATTCTCCCTTAAAATACTTTATTTTGGCTTTAATTTGTGTCATATATGAACGTTTCCATTTCCCAAAGGAATAAAAACATCAATTCTCTGAATGTAGCTGAACCAGCATAACCGTTTGGGAGGAGTAAGAGGTAAAGCATATACATGAAAAAGGCGGTCCCATGCTAAAAAAAGACATGCATACTTTCGTTCCTACTTAAACTCATCCTTTTCATCTATTTAATTTACAAATAGACCTATAAAGTACACCTACACAAACTTTACGTCAGTCAGAGTACGTTCATAGGTTTGGGAATTCTCAATTTGTTTTCGGGAGTCCGATACATTTAAAAGGTTTAATAAAACAGGTGAAGTGGTAAACAATTCCCCTAACAATAGGAAAATTGTTATTCTCTTCATTTGAAAGCTAAAATAATATACTACGTATATGCGGTAAACATTGTGGGAGTCCGATACATTTAAAAGGTTTAATAAAACAGGTGAAGTGGTAAACAATTCCCCTAACAATAGGAAAATTGTTATTCTCTTCATTTGAAAGCTAAAATAATATACTACGTATATGTAGTAAACATTAGTCTTGAAATGAACTTATATGTGAAAATGGAGAAGAAATAATAACGCATTTAATTGACTACAAAAAATATATTCCTTTGACTTGGGTTTTCAAGAAATCTGGTTTCAGCGAATTTACAGCAGCTAAAACTTCTGCTATAAAATGTTGCAGACCTTTTGTACAGCTTTTAAAATATGTTAATATTTTTTCTCATAAACCTCTTACGTTTCAACTTCAACTAAAGAGGAAAGTTATTAACTAAAAAAGAAGATAATTTAATTAGTCGTACATATACGCACGGATTTTTCCATGCGAGCTCTCTAAAAATAACTACGTGATAATTTCATTACCTGAGTTCATTTCACTTTTCTAAATTGAAATATTCTCAGAAAATTATGCTGTAGACACTCAGTCTCTCTTCTCTAAAAGATATTGTGATATGAGGAATGAGCTCCTAAGATTTTTTTTATTTTGTTTACATTATTTTTACTATGCAAAACATACATACATACAACGTACCTAAATGCATATAAAAAAATATTTCATTCTTGCAATAATAATTTAGGCCAATATATATATTACTCATAACTAATGATAACCCAAGCTAATATAAAAAAAGATATGTCGCACTACCAAACCAACATGGCCATCTACTTTTCCCTTCCAACTTTCCCTTGATTTCTCTTACTTTCACTTCCCATTAGAGAAAGTACTGCTTCCGCATATTTGTGCTATAATATAATGTGGTACATAAAAGGAGCAAAGCTACCGGCTATACCAAAACCACATCATCAGAATCCCTACTCTCTGCTACATATTGCATTGCAGTACCACAGCATCTTTCCCACTTTAAAATATCCAGCAGCAAGAGCCTAGCAGCTTCGCTAAACTGTTCAGTTTTGTACTCTCTCTCTCTCTCTCTCTCTCTCTCTCTCTTTCCATGATATCCCGCATCACTACTGCTGTGATATACTTTTCTCATCTGCTGTGCTTTGTGTTTTCTCTTTCCCAACAAAACACTGCGAATCTCTCCGAGCACCCCGAAACTCATCATCCTCCACAAACAACACCAGTTTGTATGTGCACTACTTTTACATACCAGCAGTGCAGAGCACACACATCTTCATACCTCGCTCTCTCCCTCTCTCTCTCTCTATCGAAAGAAAGAGATACATAGACAGATAGACAGTCGGAGTGAGATTGTCGAGTTGAGAGGAACTCTCTTCAGCTCTCCTTATTATATATTTTTTTTCTTCCTGCATCAATCTCTCTCACAAGCAACACAAAACAGCTTATTATTATTACTACTACTACTACTACTACTACTACACTATAGTCATGCTAGGTATACATATTTTTAACCCTTTTCCTGTCTCAAAGAATAAATAAGGTTACGGTGGTGGTGGTGGTGCTACATATATTGATATAGGTATATCTACTATACATCCACTATATACCCACTTTTACTTCTTTTGGTGTCTTTTTTAACCAAATTATCTCATTTTTCATCACCTGTATCAGAATCAACTTTTGATATTATATCTACCACATAAAAAAACCCAGAGAGTAGCACAGCTGCAGTAGCAACAAAATAAAAGAACAACATCACACACACAACACACAAAACTTTCACCAAACAATAAGTAATAATAATGTTGTTGTTAAGAATATAAATAGGCTTAGTGTTGTAAATAAATGTAAAAAAATATATTGAGTTAGTGATTAGGTCAGGGTTAATTGTACATATTGCTATTATTATTGTAATTAGATTTTACACTTCAAATTTTTTTTAGCTAGTAAAAAATAATTAAAAATTAACAAAATGACCATACGAGTGATCAGAACGTTCCGCTATAAAACTCCGCAAGTTCACATATATCAATATCAGCAACACAGACATCACGGAGGAGGAGCAAGTGTTCGCAGCAGACGAGCTTGGTCCCGAATAAAGTTTTTGTTGTCGGCGCTTATCTTCACATCCTCAATAGCAGGTAAATAAATACAAAATTAAAATAAAATAATATTTTGTTGAAAACTTTGTGTTTTTACATTTATTATTATTATTATTATAATTATACACATACATATATTATTATTATATGGCTTGGCTTTCACTTTTGAATACTTTCACCGACACATATTCTTTAATACCCAGACACTTGTTTCTGTTCAGATTTTTTGGGATTCTCTACAACGCCAGTTCTTGTTTAATTATTTTAGTTTTTTTTAAAATACTCAAATCTATGTATCTTTCGGCGCTTTTTATCCTTCCTTCCTTTTTCTCAGAACACGAAGCAGCATAAATGTATCATCATCAATATTATCTTATAGTTTCCTTTAAAAGTATAAAAACATGTAATAATAAGAACCAAAACAACTTAGTATTTGGCATTCAGAAATATCCTACTACTAAATTATTTATTTAAGAAGAAAAAAGAGAGCACCATCTTGCGTTTGTGTGATCAAAATGATCAAAAAGCACTTCATGGAGGTCTTTTTATATAGTAAACGTTGTACGTGTCTTTATTTTGGCCAAGAAAAGAAGGGTCATGCATGATTTATAAAGGTCTGATCCTAGTTCTTACCATCTTACATACAAGTGTAGACAGCACACATGGCAATATAGAGGTCCGAGTTGAATGCGATGATGATGACGATGACGATGACGGAGCTTATGGGCCAATTACTCAGACTTGATCGGATTTCATTCATTTGCTCTCTCTCTCTGAGCCGATGAAAGCTTTCACAATCCCGATTCATGAAATGACTGGTATGAAAAACAAACATGCATCTTAGTCAGTTGCAGAAAGAAAGCAATAATAAGAATTATTATATTTACTTAAACAGGCATACATACAACATACATAAATGAACACATAGCCACACACACACATACACACAATACATATATCTTTTTTTGCATGCATGATCATTTGTTACACTTGAGACGAAAGGCAAATACTAAAAAGTGAACATAAACTAGGCATATCGTACTTTCTGATTTGTGCACTCAGTATTTTCTCAAAATGAGCATTTTCTTGGTAATAGTATATGCTCCAGTCCAAGAGATTATATTTAGCCAAACAAATGAATCATCTAGAGCTTGCTTGAGAGAAGAAGGCAAAAGAAA